>PVJH01002539.1:0-106986 GCA_004026705.1 Nesogale talazaci | reverse complement strand
AAAGTAAAGATAGGGTACCACCTAACACCGGCATTGACAGTAAGGTTCAAAAAGATCAGAAACCAATAAATGCTGGAGGGTACGCAAAGAGATTGGTGCCCTTGAACATTGCTGGTGGGACTGTGAAGCAGTGTGACACTGAACAAAGCAGGATGGCACTGCCTACAACAATTAGGGATGTCCCAGGGCAGTGATACCACACACACACAAAAAGCAATCCCTCAACTTGGTTGATCCTTAAGGACATAAAAACTGTAGCATGGATATAGATTTGCAGAGGCATGTTAATCATAGATTTACTCACTAAAGCAAAAAGCTGGAAAACAACTGAATGCCAATCAGTGAAAAAGCAGATAAATAAACTGCAGGACAAATATACAGTTGAACATAATGCAATGATAAAGAAACAATGAATCTGTGGAACATTTCATAGCATGAATGCACCCATCATATTGAGTGAAATAAGCTAAGCACAAAAAGGCAAAGATCATATGAAACCAGTATGATGGTGTCAAGAAAAGGTTTTCACACTAAAAGAAACAGAGTTTACAAGGACTAGGAATGAAAGAAGGGGTGGGGAATTCAGAGGTTAGAAGGCTATTGCTGCTGCTGGGTGGCACCCAGACTCTTCCGAGTCATAACGACTTTATGCACAACAGAACTAAACACTACCCATTCCCACACCATTCTCTCAATTGTTCCTATGCTTAAGCCCATTGTTCCAGTCTCTGTGTCAGTCCATCTTGTCCAGAGCCCTCTTCACCTTCCACTGCCCCTCCACTTTACTGAACATGAAATCCTTCATCAGGGACTGGTCAGTCCTAATAAAATCTCCAAAGTACACAAGACAAAGTCTCGCCATCCTTGACTCGAATGAACACGATGGCCATATTTCTTCCAAGACAGTTTGTCCTTTAAGCAGTTCGTGTCACTTTCAATATTTCTCTCCAGCACCACAATTGAAATGCATCAAGTTCTTCAGTCTTCCTTATTCGATGTCCAACTTTCACACACATAGGAGGTAAACGAAAATACCATGGATTGGGTCAGATGCACCTTAGTCCTCAGAGTAACATCCTTGTTTTTCAAGTCTTTAAAGCAGTGGTTCACCACCTACGAGTTGCAATCCCTTTGGGGGGTTGAACAACCCTTTCACAGGAGTCACCTGATTCATAACAGTAGCAAAATTACAGTTATGAAGTAGCAACAAAAATAGTTTGATGGTTGGGGGTTGTGACAACATGAGTAACAGTATTAAAGGGTTGCAGCATTAGGAAGGTTGAGAACCACTGCTTTAAAGAGATCTTGCAGCAGATTTACCTAATACAACTTGTCTTTTGGTATCTTGACTGCTGCTTTCATGAGAGTTGATTGTGGATCTAAGGTCTGGACTATTTAAATCTTTGACAATTTAAATCTCTACCATTTATCATGTTGTTACCTATCTGTTCAGTTGTGAGGATTTTGATGTTCTTTACATTAAATTGTAATCCATATTGAAGGCTGCAGTCTTGGATCTTCATTAGGAAGTAGCTGAAGTCCTCGTCATTTTCAGTAAGCAAAGAGTTATCTGCATATCACAGGTTGCTAATAAGGCTTTCCCAAATCTTGGTGCCACATTCTTCTTCATCTTATTCATCTTCACTGGTTGTTTGCTCAGCATAAGGATCGAATCCACCATTTGTACAGCACTGTGTCATACTGTGGTGGCTTCTGCACACTGTGATGCTGGAAGCTATGTCCCTGGTACTTCAATGCTTGGGTTCAGGGTCCAAATGAACATGTGTCAGCAGAACTTCTGGGCTAAGCACAGATAACGAAGAAAGATTCCACATCCAATTTCAGAGGAAGAAGTCATTGGAAACCCTATATATTTCTTGGAAGCATTTTCAAATGTTGAAAGCCTTAACGAAAAGAACCCAGAACCTTGTCGGAGACACTGTTGTAAGATGGGCCACTCAAAATGTGGCTAGAGAGGAGATGACTGCCTGGGGGTTAGTGGAGCATGGTGGTGTGAGCCTGGCACAGCTTGTGGGAGGAGAGTCTTCGGGATCTTCACGTACTGACTAAAGAGAAACAACTGGAAAAAACCCTTCCACGATTGAAACTTGGAGTGGGCCAATTATGAATTTAGGAAAAATTGGAAGTGGTCAAAAGTGAAGTGGAATTCATGAAGACTGATATTCTAGGTTATCCTAGACATTGGCGAGCTGAAATGGACTAACATTGGCCATTTTCAACCAAAAAAAAGTCCTATGATTTACTATGCTGGGAATAACAAAATCAAAAGGAATAGTGTGGCATTCATTGTCAGATACAATATTGCTAAACCCATCATGAAGTATAATGCTATCTGTGGTCAGATTATAGCTATCTACCTTCAAGAAAACCCAATCAACACAACTATAATTCAACTTTTTGCACCAACCACATAAGCTAGTGATAAAGAAATTTTAAAATTCATTTTAAAAAACTATTTTAAAATGTCCTAAACATTTATCTGTTATTCTTTTTTTGTTTTTGTTTGTTTGTTTGTTTGTTTGTTTGGGACATCACTGTCTTCTGGTGGTGGGTGTAGGAGGTCCAGCCTTGCTTCTGGAGAGCTGCTGCTGGATTTGAACCTCCAACCCAGTGGGCCACAGTCCGGCACACAACCACTACGCCACCGGGACTCAGCTCCTTATTTGTTATTCTTTTAAATCATTTTATTGGGGGCTCTTACAGCTCTGACAACAATATATACATCCACTGTGTAAAGCACATTTGTACATATATTGCCATCATCCTTTTCAAAACATTATTTTTCTACTTGAGCCCTTGGTATCAGCTCCTCCTTTTTCTTTTCCTCCCTCCCTGGCCCCACTCTCGTGAACCATTGATGAACTATAGATCATTACAGTTTTCAAATCTTATACCATCCCTTCACTCATATTTCTGTTGTTCGTCACCCTGGGTGAGTGGGTAGGAAGTATTATATGTTGGCATTGTGATCGGTTCCTTCCCCCGCCTCCGCCCTACGCTCAAGATATCTCTATTCCCATAACTGTTCCTAAGGGATTTATTGGTCCTGGGTTCCGTGTGTCCAGAGCTCTTATCAGTACCAGTGTGCATGCTCTGGTCTAGCTGGATTTGTAAGATACAGTTTGGTCATGATAGTGAAAGGGGGTGGGGAGGGGGTGGGGAGCTGTAAAGAACTAGAGAAATGTTATATATTTTATCGGTGCTATACTGAACCCTGGCTGGCTTGTCCCTTTTTTGTGTCCCTTCTGTGAGGGAATATCCAATTGTCTAAAGATAGATTTTGTGTCTCCACTCCGCCCCCACCCCCAATCATTCACATTGATATGATTGTACGTGTTGGGTCTTCTGATGTCTGATAGCACATCCTATTGATACCTCATGATCACACAGGCAGTTGTGTTTCTTCTATGTGGGCTTTGCTTCCCAGCTAAGTGGTTACTTATCATCAAGTCTTTAAGATTCCATATGCTATGTCCTTTAAAAGCCAGGCACCATCAGCTTTCTTCACCACATTTGCTTATGCGCCCATTTTGTCTTCAGCGATTATGTTGGGAAGGTGAGAATCACAGAATGCTGGGTTATTAAAACAAAGTAATCTTGCATTGAGGGAGTAATTGAGTAGAGGCCCAGTGTCCATCTGCCTTAATATTTAATATGTAACTATATGGCCAAACATCTTTATATATACATATATTTACATAAGTATGTGCCTGTGTTGATGTACAAATACATAAATTACCTCTTAATTCTTTGCTCTACAAATTAAAGAATTCTACCAATGATTTCAGTCAGAAACCGATTCAGTTTGTGAGCAAGATGTGCTGAAAGTTACTCATAATTGGAATTCAAAATTTGGAAACAAAGAGGAAGAAACAGTAGTTGGAAAATATGAACTTGAAGGTATAAATGAACTGGAGATCACACAGTGAAGTTTTCCAAAACTTGTTTATAGAAAATAACTTTTTTCAACAACACAAAAGGTGCTATAGACTTCTCCAGATATACAAAAATCAAATCGACTATATCTGTGGGAAGAAATGATGGAGATGCTAACTATCTGCAGCTAAAACCAAACCAGAGGGGCTGACCATGGAAAAGGCCATCAAATGCTCATATGTAGATTCAGAATAAAGCTGAAGAAATTTTTTCAAAATACAAAGTCAAAATATTACCTTGTGTTTATCCCACCTGAATTTCCAGAACATCTGAAGACAAGTGGACATTAATGACAGAAGACTTGATGAGTTGTGAGACGACATCAAGAACAGTAGTCGTGAAGAAAGCAAAAGATAATTTAAAAGATAGGAAAGAAAGAAAAAATCAAAGAAGATAACAAAGGACATTGAAATTTTCTCTTAATGATAGAGGAGTGAAATCAAATGCAAAAAAAAAAAAAACAGATGAAGTCAAGGAGCTAAATAGAAATTTTCTAAGGCCATCTTGAGAAGACAGAAGACGGAGCCCCGGTGGCATAAGTGGTTGAGTGTGGGACTGCAGCCCGCGGGCTTGGCAGTTCAAATCCATTGGCAGCTCTCAGGAGCAGTGCTGAGTACCTTCCATGACCACCAGAGAGCAGTGATGCCCCCCAAAAAGAGTATATTATACTAAAATGTTCAAGGACCTAGAAGTAGAGAACCAAAAGGAAAGAACATGCTCAGCATGTTCTGAAACTGAAAGAACTCAAGAAAGAAAAAACAAGCCTTGAGTTGCAATTTTCAAAGAGTCTATAAGAAAAATATTGAATGATGCAGAAAGCATCAAAAGAAGATGGCAAGAATACAGAATCACTGTACCAAAAATAACTAGTCAACATTCCACCCTTTCAGGAGGTAGCATATGATCAAGTACCAATGGTGTTTACTGAATGCATTAGCCAAAAATAAGGCTCCGAGAATTGATGGAATACCCACTCAAATGTTTCAGGAAGCTGAAGAAGCAACTGAAAGCACTTATTGTTCCATGCCAGGATATTGGGAAGATAGCAACTTTGCCAAGTGACTTAACGAGATCTGCAGTTGTACCCATTCCAAAGAAAGATGACTCGATAGGATGTCCAAAGTAGAGAATAATATCACTGATACCTCATCCAAGTAAAACCTTGCTGAAAATCCTCCAACAACAATTGCGGCAGTACACTGAGTGGGACCTTTCAGAAGTCCAGAGCAAGGATATCATTGCTTATGTCAGATGAATCTTGGCTCAAAGCAGAGAATACCAGCAGATATATCTACAAAGCAGATAGATGTTTACTTATGTTTCATTGACTATGCAAAGGCATTCGACTATGTGAACCATAGTAAACTGTGGATAACCTTGAAAAGAATGGGAATTCCAGAACACTTCTTTGTTTTCATTTAAATGTATACATGGATCAAGAGAGAGTTGTGCAAACAGGCCTAGGTATACTGAATAATTGAAAATCAAGAAAGGTGTGCATTGGGGTTACAACTTTTCACAATATTTGTTCAATCTGTTTGTGAACAAACAAACTGGTTCATATGAAGAACAGTGCACATCAGGATTGGAGTACATTTTTTAACAGCCTGTGATATACAGATGACACAACCTGGCTTGCTGAAAGTGAGGAGGAATTGAAGTACCATACTTACTGATGAAGATCAAGGACTACAGCCTTCAGTATGAATTCAACTCAATGTAACGAAGACCAAAATCCTTACAGCTGGACCAAAAGGTAACATTGTGGTAACTGAAGAAAATTAAAAAATGAGGTTATCAAGGATGTTGTCTTACTTGGCTCCACAATCAATGCTCATTGAAGCAGCAGTTAAGAGATCAAAATAAGTCACATTCGGTCAATCTGCTGCACAAGAAATATTGAAAAGAAGAAGCACACCAGCTTAAGTGACCGAGAGTGTCAAAGGGATCAGTGATCAGGCATCAAAGAACTAAAAATCATCACACTGCATGTCCACCTTCCTGGTATGATCGCTGATGACAAATGTGTGTATAAGCAAATGTGGTGAAGTAAGCTGATGGTGCCTGGCTATAAAAAGCCACGACGTCTGGGGTCTTAGAGTAAGTAAACAAGTAAGTAAACTTGAAAGTAAACAAGCAGCCCTCTAGCTCAGAAACAACAAAGCCTGCATGGAAGACGCACACTAGCCTGTGTGACCACGAGATGTTGAAGGGATCTGGTATCAGGCATCAAAGAACTAAAAATGATATCATTATAAATGAGAGGAAGTACAGATTGGGGACCCAAAGCCCATCGATAGGTGAAGCAATATCCCCTCACAGAGGAGTCACAGGGAAGAGATGAGCCAGTCAAGGTACAGTGTAGCAACAATGAAATATGCAACTTTCCTCTAATTCTTAAATGCTTCCTCCCACCCACTATCATGACCCCAATTCTACCTTATGTACACTGGAACAGATAGGAGCCAAAAACATAGGCAATTCAGGACAGATCATCCCTTTAGGACCGGTGGTAAGAGTGGTGATACTGGGAAGGTGGAGTAAAAAGGGGGAACCAATTACAGGGATCTACATATAACCTCCTCCCTGGGGTATGAACAACAGAGAAGTGGGTGAAGGGACACATTGGACAGTGTATGATATGACAAAATAATAATAATTTGGAAATTATTAAGGGTTCATAGGGGAGTGGGAATGGGGAAGGAGGGGAAATATGGGGAGCTGACACTGGGGGCCTAAGTGGAAGGAGGGTGTTTCAAGAATGATGATGGCAAATGTGCAAATGTGGACTGAATATAATTGATGTATGTATTGATCATGATAAGAGTTGGCTGAGTCCCCAATAAAATGACTTTTTTAAAAAGAATATTGAAAAGCAAAGATGTTACTTTGAGGATTAAGGGGTATCTGATCCAAGCCATTGTATTCTCTTGCATTATATACATTCTACATTGAATAAGGAAGACTGTAGAAGAATCTATCCATCTGAATTATGGTACTAAAGAAAAATACTGAAAAGTATCTAGAACTGCTAAAAGAACAAACTGATGTGTCTTGGAAGAAGTAATCCCTATGTGCTCCTTAGAGGCAAGGATGGCAAGACTTGATCTTACGTATTTTGAATATATCATCAGGAGAGACCAGTCCCTGGAGAAGGACTTCATGTTTGGGAAGTTAGCGGGGCAGTGAAGGCTAAGAAGGCTAATCCTCAGCGAGATGGATTGCCATAGTTGCTGCATCATTGGGCATAAGCAAAGAACTGTGAGGGCGGCTCAGTGTTTCATTCTGTTGGGCATAAGTTGGAGCCAACTTGATGGCACCTGACAACAATAATAATAAGTATGGTTAGAAGGTAGACATGTATCAATTTGAGTGAAGGGGGAGACCATATTCCGTAAGAGGGACATGGGCAAAAAGTTATGAAAACAGAGGAAGACATTGAGAGGTTTGCAAGAGTTTAAAGGCAACTTATGCAAATACAGTTGTATACACAATCCTGCCACCACGCTGAGCTACAAGTAGACACCGAGGTAAAGACTTGCAGACTCACCATGTGGGAAAAAAAGAAAAAAGATTAGGAATATAGGCACAAACACATAGAGGTTTAACAGAGGATATTTGCAAATGGCTATTTATCTTTGCTGCAAATACATCCATGAATGTGGTGAAGCATACAGGAAGCAAAATTATGACTACTTCTTTGACATACTCAAACCCCTTGAGAAAATGAACCACGGGGTCAGGGGGATCAAGACTATAGTTGTGAGGGGCGACAGGAACTATTGGCACAAGACAGTTCACAAAGAAAATGGTCTACATCTTACTTGGGTGAGTAGTAACAAGAGTCTTAAAAGTTCATAAGCATCCATTTAAGGTGCAAACCATTAGTCTCTCCCATCAGAGGAAAGAAAAGTGATGAAAATCTAAAGACATATGGAAACAATTACTCTTATAGACTAATGGACATACAAACATCAGTCTCTACAACCCAAGATCAGAACTAGACAGTACTTGACTATCACCACCATGTCCTCTAAAAAAGGATCATATTAGAAGGTTCTGGATAGAGTAAGAGAAAATGTAAAAGAAAACTTAAAATCCTTACGTAGTGATTGAAAATGTGGAACAAAATTCAGAATACAACTTACTGGTTGGAAACAAATAGGTGGGTCCCTTAAAATTATGACCCTCGGTCACCCCTCAGGCCAAGAACTGAACCCACCTCAGTGATAAAATAATCAATCATGTCAAATCATCAGTGAAGCATCTATCCAAGGAAAAGTCCACAAGGTTGGGAAAGAAAGAACAGGAACAAGGAACACGGGGGAACAGGGGTGATGGTCCAGCAAGGGACCTGCAGTGGATGAGCTGGCACACAGGATCAAACGATGACCCTCTTTAAAAACCTAATTCACAGCATTGCTGCGGCTGTTGGTGTTCCGGCCTGTAGCCACCTCCACACCACAAAACAAAACACTGCCCAACCCTGGGCCGTCCTCACAGCTGCACTCACTAATATTTATTCAAAACAAAAAACTAAAAAAAATTAAACAAAAGTCTTCCTATATTGAGGGAGAAATTATTTCTCAAAACTAGAGACTCCTTTTGTGTCATGTGTCCATAAAAGTAACAACATGTGTCTTATGGTGGTCCACACTACATAAAAAAGCTGGATTTCAAGTCAGTTCAAAGTTCTTTCTCACCACCCAAGACCCCCAACCTTAAGAAAGTTAAGTTTGGGGAACTCTATAAGAGTTTTTAATACTTTTAAGTTATTCCAGCTTCTGACACTGTTCTATCTTTTGGCTTCAGAAATCACTGATGTGAACCCCACACTGGAAATAAATAATGGAGATTAATGCAGTATTACCTGGAAAATGCAATTAAAAGAGGTTGAAAGGCAACAACTAAACCTCAAACCATTTGCTCTTTCACAATAGAAAGCTGAAGATAATCTTGTTTACTAAACATAAATCACTTGATATCCAGCCAAATTCTTAAATGATATTCCAGATGGAAAGTCACGAGCGGCTTACTTACCTAAGTCTTTTCTCCCAACTTTGAGAACAAACTGGACCTGTTTTTCTTGTTGTTTCTAGGAAGCAAGCTTTCTAACCAATGGAACAATTCAATAGAGGGTTTCCCTAAAACACTCAGGCTCTATATTTGGTCCGAGGGCTACTAACTCCTTTGCTTCTAACAGTATTAGGTTTCTTGTAACTAAATTTTCTTCTTCCTTCTGCAATTATCTATTGAAAAGGCTTAGGGCTGCAGAAATCAAACCCCATTAGCATTTTCCTTGTGGCATATTTTTGCAGGAGATTGACAATTTCCAGGGGGGAAGTCAAGATTCAGTCTTTGCCCTTTTCATATATACATGTGTACATACACATAAATACACACGTGTGTGTGTTTACATGTGTTTATATATGTGTGTGTATATGTATATGTATAAAACACATACACACAAGCAATCAAACTATCCACAGCCATCAAGGAGATACCAACTCACAGTCATCCTATAGGACAGGATAGAACTACCCCGATGAGTTTCCAAGACTAACTCTTTAGGGGAGTAGAAAGTGCCCTCCTGAGAAGCAGGCGGTGGTTTCGAACTACTGATCTTGCTAACAGTAGCCCAATGTGTTATATATTTTTTTCTTTTACCTTTTTCCTTTTAATTCTCTGCAGGGTTCTATGAGGTTTTTGCAGCGCAGCTTCTCACAGAGGCTGCTGTGTTTCCTCTAGTTCATGGTCACATGCAACCAGTTAATGAGGAAAAGTTTGGCTTTACTTTCCATTTCCTTGTGTGAGAGTCACTTGGAAACAAGGAGGCTTTGAAAGATACAATGACTTCCAAACAAGTCAGTAACTTGTTTTTTTAAAAGGTGTTACGCTAGCAGCAGAATATTTCAGTTGTGCTGGTTAATTCAACAACCAAAGGTCTGTCAGGATCCTTTCTTTATGTTCGTATCCTTCTACTAAATATCACAGGAAATGCCAGTGATCCTGATAGAGATCCACTATGCCCCAGAAAGTGAATCGGAGGCGTGCTGAGTGGGAGCAGAGAGAGATAAGGCAAACAAAAGACAGTGGAGAAAAGTCAGTCCCCCTTTAGTTTTAAAGGGTACTGTGACAGGAAGCTCTGTATTAAATCTCAGACCCCATATGCTTTCAGTTCTTTATTTTAAAACTCAAGTATTTCCTGATACTCAGTAGAAATGACTGGCAGACTTTACTCCCAGCTACTAACATCTACCTTACAAACTCCTACTGCCCTTCCACTTGGTATGATTTCCAACTGCTATACTGCACACAGTGGGAGAGAAATGGGACGTTCTGTTCCCACGAAGGGTTACACGCTCAGAAGGTCATAGGGGCGGTTCTACCCTGTCAGACAGGGTCTCTATGAGTCACATCAACTCAATGGCAATGAGTTTGGCTTGGGTTTATACTGCACCCTTCACATAATCCAACCCCAATTCCATACCTTGCAGGAACTATGTCTTTATTCAACACCTCCCAGGGTACCTTTCTAGAGCTTGGTATCATCTGACCCAGCAGCACACCAGACCCTGCTATTCCCTGGTCCTCTAGGGTCAAGAATACTGCCCTTTTTTCAGGGCCTCCAAATACAACATACATCCCAGAAATGCAGATCCAGACAAAATGAGGCAGATAGGGCTTTGACTTGGCCACTCACTATTTCTGGGACCTGAACAAGTACATAACTTCTCTACACCTCAGTGTTTATCTCTAGGATGGGGATAATAATAGTATCTCCTGTTAGAATGAGGCCATGCAGGTGCCTGACACACAGCAAGTGCTCGAAAGGTCAGTTCTTTTATCATCACTGTACGACCACTTCTCTTACTGCTATGGGGATTGTAAACTGGCAAGCTGCACACCAAACTTGGACTCTCTCTTTGACAGTCATGCTCCATTTTTGTTTCTGCCTTTCTTAACATCTTTGGAGGGGCAGGTACTCTCCAGTCTGTCATGGGCCCTACCAACCTGCCTTAGAGTCTTAAACTGATTGCATTTCCTAATTAGCACCTGAGTTTGGGGGAAATCATAAACATCTCCCCAACACCCACCACCCCCAAAATGGTTTCAAATCTATAACAAAAATTCTCTTTAAAAAAGACAAACATGAACTGATCCCTGGTGGGGCATTAGTTGTGTGCAGGACTGCGGCCCACAGGGCTGATGGTTCAAATCCAGCAGCAGCTCTTCAGGAGCAAGGCTGGGCTTCCTACTCCCACTTGGGCAGTGATGCAGAGGGAAAAAAAGACAGACATGATGGAATCAGGTCAGTCAGGCATTTATAGGCCTTTCTAAAATTCCTAACATGAAGCCACTAACTTCTATATAGACAAATCTTTCTCCATCTATATGTGACATATATGTGATAGGCAGAGAAAAGTAGAAACAATTCTGATTTGGTCATTCCTGTGGTAAGGAATAACTCCTGGGACATGGAGAGTACATGCGCCTTTCCCAAAACACTGCTCCCCTTTCTCGAATTGGCATAAAATAGAGCAAATACATTAATGGCAAATCTGAAAAACTAACTTCAAAACCCAGGGCTTGTCCCAAAGTGCAGAAGGGCAGAGTTTTAAACTCCCCTAATTTAATTTAGCACATATTGAACAAATTAGTCATCTGCCATTTCATAGCTTTCTTTTGTTATATACCTTAGCCCACACAGATTTTCTATTAGTGGACAAAAGATACATGTAATTAAAGAAACATGTAATTAAAGATAGCATAGATCATTTCTGGAGAAAATATATCGTAAAAAGTACAAAGCACTATAAGACTGAAAAATATTTAGCTATGATAGAGATTGGTATGAGACACTAATCAATCAATAAATGAAATCACCATATTCCTTATTAGAAAATTTCCATCTCCAATCACTCCCCAAATTTATCTATTAAAAACTTCTCTTAAAAATAATGGTCTTTGTCATGCTAAAAATATTAGACAATAATAATATCATTGGTAAATGAAAACAAATGGCTTTCATCAAATTTTGGTTTCGGTTAATTCTCAAAATAAGTGCAAGGAAAAAGTTAAACGGTTAAAATTATGTTCACAATTATCAGTAAGATGATCAGGTATGAACTCAACTCATGTTTACTCTTTACACAGGTTCTCCTGTACACAGTCTGCCTGAGAATCTGCAGGAACTCTCAGTAGAGCTTTTTATATCCAGGAAAACAAGTAGGGAGCTATTCCACAGTGTTCTCGGTGATTATTCCTAGGGGTTCGGATGATAAGAGATTCATTTTTCTTTTGTGCGTGTATGTGTGTTTTCCAAGTTTTCTGCACAAAAGCTATCACTTTCCATAGAAGAAGACAAAATGCCTATTCCGATGCTTTCTTTGGGCCCCCACAAGACCCAGACATGGAAGAGTAGACTTTGATGCATTGCCATCAAGCTGAGGCCGGCTCACGTGACTAAGACCTGCCCCACCGTTGTCTTGGCCAGACTCTGCATTTCTCCCGGGAAACTGGCGGGTGGGTTATAACACCCACAACTGAGTGCTTGATCTTTGAGCCACCAGGGCTGCTTGTTTATATATTTAAACAGTGCTGCACCTAAACACTGTTGGAGACGCAGGGTGCCTTTTCTAAAGAGCTCAGTCAGGCGAATGTGTGCAGATAATACCTCTCTCCCAAGTATTCCTCACTTGTTTTCTTTTCATCCCATCATCTGAGAGAATTAATGTCACTTAAGTTCCGTACCAAACAATGCAATCCTTTGGGGCCACGGGGTGTATTTTCTAGTGGTCAATGCATCTACTTTATACCGCAGACCACTGAAGACAGGGACTATCCTTATTTGTTTTACATACTTCTAAAGAAGCAGTGAGTTTGGTGTATAGAAGCCTATAGGGTAAGGAATAAAGCCTATAGGGTAAGGAATAAAGCCTATAGGGTAAGGAATAAAATTTTATCCACAAGTGGATAAAATTGGACAACTAGGGCTGAGCCCCAGTGGCATAGTGGTTGAGGGTGGGACTGCGGCCCACAGGGTTGGCAGTTCAAACCCAGCAGCAGCTCCACAGGAGCAAGGCTGGGGCTCCTCCTCCCACCAGAGGGCAGTGATGTCCCCTCCCAAAAAAAATTGGACGACTAAACTACAAGGTTGGTGGTTCAAATCGCCCAGCTTCTCCTCAAGAGAAAGATGAGCCTCCTTCCACCTATAAAAATGTATGGCCTTGGGTACCCTGCAAAGGGTCACTGTCAGAACTGACAGCGAGTTTGGTTGAGGGCTATAGAGCTTAGCACAGCCCTCGCAAAATGCAACCAACTGTTTGTTAAACATAAATGAAATAATTATTCAACCAATCAATCACCACTCACATAAGTCAAGCCTTGCGCTTTTAGCTTATAGTAGCAGAGCACTAAGGACCCTGGTAGTGGATGGTGACGCTCTCAGCTGCCAACCAACAGGTCGGTGATTGAAACCCACCAGGAAGTGCACAGGAGAAAAAAATTAAAATAAATTAAAGGACACAGGAGAAAACAGTCGCAGTCTGCCTGGTAATGATGGCAGCCTCACCAGAGACAGTAACCGGATGAATGGTTTCTGGGCGTGGGGGGGAGAGAAACATGGGAGACATTGGGGCACTGATAATGAGTTCAAGAGGAAAATATTCTAAAATCGATTGTGGTGATGATTGTACAAATCTTTTTGATATGACTTGTATGATATGTGCCTTATGGGCAAATAAAATCGGTGGGGGGTGGGGTTACAGCCTCGGAAACCCCGTGGGACAGCTCTCCCGGGTCTCACAGGCCACTGAGAGCTGGAGCACACTCGGTGGCATTGGAGTCAGCAGCTGGTTACATGTAAGGACTCAGCCTGAGCCGTGAGCCCCACCAAGCAGGGTCAGAACCATTCGTGGGGGCCACGGCTTTCCGAAACACCGGCCTCCCTGCAGGAAGAAGTGGCTTCCCCCGAGTCAGCCCTGAGCGTTCACCGTCGGAGAAACAGACCTGGAGGTGCCACATTTCGGGAAAACCATGAAATCAAACCTTGCTCCTTCCCTCGTTGTTTGGAAAGGTCTGTGACGTTAGCTCTGGCGTCTCAACCCGAGAGAATTAAATCAGCAAACCGTCTGCAAGAGAGTGATCCCGCCGGGGGACGGGGGAGGGGGGGCTGCCCTCCTTTCATGGCTGCGCTGGCCAGCTCGGTTTACAGCCCACGGAGCCCTGGCAGGGCTTCCAGGGTTCTGACACAAGGCGCTGTTATTGCCGTGACGCTGACAACTGATGAATAATAGAGGAAACATCTTTATATTCTTTGGCTTCAGTAGCCTATAATTTTATTTACTGTGAATTTTCAAACCAGTGGGTACACAAATTGCATGAAGGAAAATGTGAGATTTGTGCTTAAAATGAATATTTCTAGGTTTTTGTAGCGCTATTGTTGATCCTTCACACTCTGGACCCTGGGATTGTTAGAACAAGTTGCTCCTGAGTCTCATTATTCTCTGTGACTAAAGTTTGAAGGGAAAGAGGTCACTGGGGTCAAACTTCCCAATGGGAAGGGTAGCTTCGTGTGACCCCCAACCCACAGTCATGGATGGCTCTTATATTAGCACCATACCCAACCAAGAAAGACTGCAGGAAGGAAAGGAAACCCCCAAGTGGGCAAGACAGAAAAATACTAGCTCACACATTTTCACACGTACATGTATAAATAGTCCTCCCTCAACCTCTATAACTCGAATCTTTCAGGGAGTTGTAATATAACATTTACACTAAAAACATACCACTCCCTGATGATTTCAGAAAACCCCTTCAGAGTTAGCCCTTGCTCCTGTCTGGGGCTCCGTGGGCTTTACTCTGACCTCAGCCCCAGATCTCTGGGGTCCCCTTGCCTCCACCTGGTTCGGTGCTCTTCACACTGGACTGTAATTTTTAGGTGTGAGAGGCTTTTAAACAAACACAGCTGCAGACACTTAGAAAGAGGACTAGTTTACCCCGGAGATTAAAAAAAAGGAATACGTTGTTAGCTTCTTCAGCTTTGAAGAAGAGCTCTTTTCCCAACTCTGTAGTGTGAAATGTCTGCGCCTTGACACAGCTGGCCCTGATCACTGAGCAGGCCCGAAGTGACATTCGGGCTCAAGCAGATGGCTCGGGCTCCGGACCAGGAGAAACAATGGCTGCCCGCTCTCACACCAGTAGTGCCCGTGCTTGCCGGAAGCCTCCTGGGTGCCATGCCTGGATAGAGAGGTAGATGAGCGTCAGGCTACCGCTCTTGGAGAACCAATTCTCTGTGCCACAGCCCAGCGAACTTAAAAAGCCATATTTTCTCAGCACCTTCCCACACCACCACCCAAAAGCCAGATAGCTAAAAGACCTGGTTACCAATAATAAGACCAGTTCCAGGAAACTACCTGAAGGAAATCCAGAGTACACAAAAATGTGTGTACAAAACTGTTAAAGACAAGATAAGTGGCCAAAATAGAAAAATGACTAAGTAAGTTATTATGCATTCATATGATTAAAAAAACTATGCTACTTAGAATAATTAATGCCAACTGAGCATTGACAGCATGCCAGTCCTGTCCTAAGGACTTTAAATAAATTAATTTACTTATTATTCACAGAATCATTATCATTCTCTGCATTATTATCGTTCCATTACAGGCGTTAAACCTCAGGCCCAGAAAGGTTGAGTGACCCGCCCAAGGCTGCAGAGCTAAGGGGCAGACATGTATAGGATATTTAGTTGCAGGGGAAATTGTTTCTGCCATAATAGCAGATGAAAAATTAAAACTATTTCTGGTCTAGTCCTACTTTTGTAAAATATCCATGCATATGTGTGAGTTGTGTGTATGTGTGTGTGTGTGCATTTATCTTGTTTCTTTAGGCCTAGAAATGAATGTACCAGTATTTAATAGTGGTTATCTCTGGTAGCAAGGAGCTTAAACAATGAGTTACGGACTGCAACATCAGCTCCCCAGGAGAAATGTGGGGCAGCCTGCGTCTGGACGGATGCACAGCTCCAGAAGTCGCCCGGGGCAGTTCCGCTCTGTGTGTTGGAGATACTCTCAGTCCGGATCGTCTCAACAGCTGTGGGTTTGCTCTTTGGGGGTGGAAACTTCAGAGCTTTTTGACTTCCGTGTTTTTAATACTCTACCTCTATGGGAGAAAAATGGGACTTTTGACTCCCAAAAAGAGTTCCAGTCTCCGGAACTCGCAGGGGCAGTTCTCTGATGTCCTACAGAGCCGCTGTCGGTTGGCACTGACTCGGTGGCAGTGAGCAAAACTTCCTAAATAGCCAACTCTTCCAGGACAAATAGGTGTGACTTTCTCTGTGTGTGTGTGTGTGTGCGTGTGTGTGTGTGTCTGCTCTAAAAGCTCAGAAATGTCTCCATTTCCTTTTACAGATGTTTCTGTCTCATTAGTGTTTTGATCCCTATTACATTAATTATGAAACAGGCTGGGTATCTTCTTATATATTTATTGATGACTCCTGTTTCTTTTCCTTTGCTTAGATTTTTTTACCTATTTTTCCTTTGAGTTTTTGATATTTACTTATTGACTTGTAAGGATTCACCTTACATTAATGAAATTTACCGTGTGTACTTTTCCCCCAGGATATCTACCAACTTTCTCTATTTTATTTTAAGTTTTTATATAGACAAATGTACCAGTCCTTACTTTTATGGTTCCTGGACTTTATATCGACAATATTTTCTTTTATTGTTAGGCTCCTGGCTGCTAACCTCAAGGCTGGTTGTTTAAGTCTGCCTCAAGGTGTTTGAGAAGAATGCACTAGTGGCCTCTGAAATCCCTCTGCTGCACATTTGTACTGGGACACAATAGGGTCATCACGAGATGGAGTCCACCCCAGTTTTATATGTCCTTCTAATATTTTGTCTGATATTTCCTTTTTGCACTTAAATTTGAGCAATCAGGAGTTTATTTTGGTGAAATAAAGACAAGGGAAAGATGGCCTACTTCAATCACTGTGCTTATTGGCGTCTGGGGCTTCACTCTGCTAGTCTTTCTTCCTAAGTAATGTACTATCTCCCAAAAAACTCTAACAACTATCAAAGTTCATTTAAGATGCCACCTTCCCTCTGCTGACACTTTGATCAAACTATTCCCATAATTGAATGATGATTTTCTAATTACCCACAGGCATCTATGTTCAAAACTTTCATTTAAAAAAATGCTTACCAAATGATATATAATGACCTTTTTGGTAATAAAGTGTGTGTGTGTTTCATTAGATGTCTTTTTAAATTCAGGTCTCAATAACAATTTTATTTTTGGTGAACTTTCTGAAGATTGATGTATTGGACTGGCTAAAACAGTGCTTTGAGGAGACTTATTAAATAGAAAACCTGAAGATGTTACCATCATCAGTACTCATGTGAAAAATGCTTTGGTTTTCAAAGCCGCACATTCCAACAGATACAAATGTCTGGACTTGGAAAATATCGCTCTGGATAAACACTAAAATCAAACAGACTTTGGGGTGTGAGTAAAGAATGAGAGTAAAAAATAAAGCAACCATTTTGAAGAACAATTTGGTAATCTCTTGCAAAGCGTAGCAATTCCATAGGTGGCACTTTATTCTCCGGGTATACTCATGTAAGTACATCAAGATACAGGGGAAAGAATGTTCACTTTAACATGGTTCACAAAAGTCAAAGAAATATACAAACAACATAAAAGGAGAGACTAAATACATCATGTTACATTCATACAATAGAGCACACTATCTATTGGCCTTAAAAAGAATAAGATAGACTGTGGGGAGAAGGAGGTGGGGGAAAACAGTAAGCAAATAAATGCTATAGACAGGGAACAGCTTGAAAATTAAAATCAACAAAGCTATACATTGGGAACAACTAGGGAATTAGAATCAATTAAAATCATCCAACAAGGACTTAAAGCTCCTGCAAGTGTTAGAGTAATAGCAATCTAGCGGAAAGGAATTACTAAAAGGTGGAAGTAGGGCAAGTGTGATGATGGGGCAGGAGGAATGTGAAAGGAAACAGAAATGATCTAGTAATCAAAAATATGGGTAGAGGTATAAGCAATAGGTATGTGTATATAAGAATACATTAATTCATAAAAATAGAGGTATTGGCCCATATACATATATTTATATGGCAATATACTAGTACACTGAGGTTATGGACAGACTTCAGAACTCTGCTCACACCCTCCTTCTATGCAAGAATACTTTGTTCTTACAAACTTACATTCTGTGAGACTCACTCTGCCAGCACAATCACTAAAGACAAAATAGGTGCATAAGCAAATCTGGTAAAGAAAGCAGATGGTGCCCAGCTATCAAAAAATATAGCATCTGGGGTCTTAAAGGTTTGATGTGAAATATGTAGTCCTCTAGCAGAAAAACAACAAGCCCACATAGAAGAATCACACCAGCCTGTGTGATGATAAGGTGTCATCAGGATTGGGTAACAAGCATCAAAAGACCCCAAACTAACAAACAAACAAAAAAACATATTGTTGAGAACAAAGGGAGACTGAGCAAAGACCCAAGGTCCATCTGTAGACAAGGGACATCCTTCCACAGAGGGAAATTTCACAGGGAAGGGATAAGTCGATCAGAGTGCAGTAAAGCACTGATGAGACACACAATACTCCTCTGCTTCCTTGATGCTTCCTGACCCACCCACCACCCACCCTATCATGAACTCAGTACTGCTTTTCAGTGTGGGCCAGATCACAGCATGTGCCCAGGTACAGATAAGACATAAGAGCTCAGGACACACGGAATCCAGGTACAAAAATGGGAGTAGTGATTCTAGGAGAACAGGCAGAAGGTAGGGAGAGGAGGGGAGGAAGGGGGAACCGATCACAATGATCCACCCATGACCTTACCCATCCCCCGCCCCCAAAGGGGCAACAACAGGAACCGTGGGGGAAGGGAGACAGTGGTCATTCTAACATGTGAAAATAACAATAACTTATAATCTGTCAATGGGCCACAAGGGTGGAGGGGGTGGTGGGAGGCAGCTGATACCAAGGGCTCAATAGAAAATAAATGTCTAGAAAATATTGATGGCAACATATGTACAGATGTGTTTGTTACAATTGATGCATAGATTGTTACAAGAGCCCTCAACAAAATGTTTTTTTTAAAAAAATAAGAGCTGTGTGATGGTAAAAAGAAGCCCTGGTGGTATAGTGGGCTAAGGTTTGGTCTACTACCTAAAAGGTTGGAGGTTCAAAACCACCGGCTGATCTATTCTAAGAAGAAAATGAGACTGTCTGCTCCTATAAAGATTTACAAACTCATAAATAGTGCAAGTCAGAAGGCCTCCGATGGGCTCACGCGTATGTACAATGGTGAGGATGGTGCGGGACCAGGTCGAGCTCCACTCTGTTGGGCACAGGTCACTATGGGCTGGAGCTGACTCCACGGCACTGAACTACATACAGCATGACATATCTGGGCCTCTAAGGCAGCCGCGGGGTTGGGCAGTGTGCTGAGTCCCTGCGTGGCACAGACAACCCATTGCGAACCCCAGACTGTCACAAGAGCTGGAATGGACTTGATAAAAACTATTTTGTTGATTGTGTAAAACATGTTAATAAGGAAAAGTATCTTAAAAGATATTATTAAATGGAAAACAGTAGTGTAGCATACTCTTATTTGAGTAAAATGAAATGAGTATAGATAAAAAGAATATGTAATGTGAAGTACAGGTTAAGGTTTGAGTTTTACCTTTTTATTTTTAATTTTTATGAAATTCTGTATCTTTATAGTGTACATGGCATGGTTTTCATTAAAATAAAATTTTCAAAATCTACTCAATCTACTCAAAATCCCCACTCAAAACATTTATATCTAAATTTTTTATGAAGTGTTCTCTCATAATAATCCCTGTCATCAACATGAAAGTAACTCTTATTTATAAAATTTGAGAGGATTCTTAAGCACACATTTCATAGTACTCAGTCTTTGGGGCTCGTGAAATGAGATTTCTAAGCTAAGAGGGTGAAAGTAACAAGTATGTCATTTTTTTAAAAATCACAAAACCATATACATTTTTTAAAAAACGTATTGCAAAGCTTCAGAGATTGCCACCTTATCAAAAGCAAACTATGAGTACATGACATTATTTAGCAGTATTCTAATAACACTCCAAGAACAAGCTACTTCTGGAATTAGCAGTGGTTAAAAGAAAGAACTTACTGCTTAGCTCTTAGTAAATTATTTATCTTCTTCACACTCTAGTTTCCTCGTGTTTAATTAAGTTATTAATATTGCCCTACTGGGGGAAGGTTTAAGTGCTTGACTGCCAAAACTAAAGGTCAGCAGTTCAAACCCACCAGCTGCTAAGCCACGAAAAGGCCTAGTGATCTGCTCTGCTCATTGACTGCAGCCTCGAAAACCCTTTGGAGCGACTCTACCCTGCAACATGGGGTCACCAGGTTGGAATCTACCCAACAACACCCAATAACAACAATATTGCCTACTCAGAAGAGTGGACACAATTTTAAATCTCTAGATAAGACCTGTTCAACACAGTACCAGTAACAAGAACAAGCAAATAATATATTCAGTCAGTCAGCCAATCATGATTTTTTCATTTACTAGGGAGCACCAGTGGCACAGCAAGTTCACGAGTTGGGCGGCAAAATACAAGCTGGTCGTTCAAAGCCACCAGCCACTCCAAAGGAGAAAGATGAAGCTTTCTATGCCCTTAAAGATTTAAACATGCAGAGGCAATTCTACTGTGTCCTATGGATCGCTGTGAGTTAAACCCAAATCAAAGGTAGGGGAGCTTGGTTTTGGAAATATCAGCCTTTAATATGGATTACACCTGAATATAAAGAAAACAAGAATCCTAATAAAAGTGTATTGATCCCGTAAACAATATTATGATAAATGCCAAAAGTAAGGTTGTCATGGAATACATTCCACTTGAATCCACCATCAATGCCCATGGATGCAGCAAATCAAGAAATGAAATTATATACAGCATTTGCTCGGGGGAAATTAACATAAGAGATCATTGAAAATTATTGAAAATCCAAGATGTTACTTTGATGACAAAAATGCAACTGATCCAATTCATAGCCTCACCTATTATTACCTCACACACTATATACATACTAGTCTTCATTTAAACCAGTGGTTCTCAACCTATGAGTCATGACCTCTTTGGAGATGGAATGACCCTTTCATAGGGGTCGCCTGATTCATACCGGTAACCAAATTACAGTAATGAAGTAGCAATGAAAATAATCTTATGGTTGGGGGTCACCACATGAGGAACTGTATGGGTGGTGGCATTAGGAAGGTTGACAACCACTGATTTAAACCATGAAGTATCCTCTTGTTCTGTTTGCATACCACCCTGAACATTCCTGATCTTGTCTGATCTTGGAGAAGGGTGTAAGAGGCCCAGTAGGGCTTGATCAAGAGCAGTGTAACTGAGAGGAATTACTGAAACCTAAATGAAGGGTGAGCATGGTAGTGAGACAAGAGGAAAGTAAAAGGAAATAAAGGAAAGAACCAGGAGACAAAGGGCATTTATAGAAGTCTAAATACAGGCATATATATGTAAATATATTTGTATATGATAAAGAGAAATAGACCTATGTGCATATATCTATAGGTTTAGTATTAAGGTAGCAGGTGGACCTTGAGCCTCCACTCCAGAATTCCCTCAATGCAAGACCACTTTGTTCTATTAAACTGGCATTCCACGATGCTCACCTTCCCAACATGATCGCTGAAGACAAACTGGGTGCATAAGAAAATGTGGTGAAGAAAGCTGATGGTGCCCAGCTATCAAAAGATATACTGTTTGGGGTCTTAAAGACTTCAAAGTAAACAAGCAGCCATCTAGCTCAGAAGCAACAAAGCCCACACGAAAGAAGCACACCAGCCAGTGTGATCATGAGTTATGGAAGGGGTCAGGTATCAGGCATCAAAGAACATAAAAAATCATATCATTGTGAATGAGGTGGAGTGCAGGTTGGGGACCCAAAGCCCATCTGTAGGCAACTGGACATTCCCTCGAAGAAGGGTTGTGGGGAGAAGATGAGCCAGTCAGGGTGCAGTGTAGCAACGATGAAACATACAACTTTCCTTTATGTTCTTTAATGCTTCCACCACCACTATCAAGATCCCAATTCTACCTTACAAATCCAGCTAGACCGGAAGTGGTACAGATAGGTACAGATAGGAACTGGAAACACAGGGAATCCAAGCCCTTCAGCACCAGTTCTTAGAGGGTGGTACTGGAAGGGTGAAGGAAAAGTGGGCTAGAAAGGGGGACCAAATACAAGGATCTACATATAACCTCCTCCCTGGGGACAAGCAACATAAAGGCAGGTGAAGGGAGATAATGGACAGTGTAAGGCATGAAAAAAATTATGTTATAAATTATCAAGAGTTCATGAGGGAGGAAGGAAAGAAGAGTTGGGGAAGGGGGCCGATGAGAAGCTGAAACCAAAGACTCAAGTAGAAAGAAAATGTTTTGAGAATGATGATGTACAAATGTGCTTAACACAATAGATGGATGGATGGGTGTGTGGATTGTGATGAGATGTGTGAGCCCCCAATAAAATGATTTACAAAAAAAAAGTTCTGAGGCTATAAAAATTGGATGAATCACATTGAATTATAATTATAATTTTTAAAATCTAAGGGATTACTTAGGGAAAAAAAGGATTTTTTTCACAGCTCTGTATTTATATATTTTTTCAAAACAAGTTTATCACCTTCAAAGTACTCTCCATTACATTTAGTACATTTGTCAAATCTGTAGTTCCATCCTTGGAAATGGTTTTCAAACTCCACTGTTTGGATGGCTGACAGTACCTTCCTCATTTCTTTCTTTACCTCCTCTGCACCATCAAATTGATGTTCTTTCATGTCCCCTCACTCACAGAAACAAAAAGAAGTCACACAGAGCAAAGTCAGGGTACGGGGGTGGGGGGGGGGGGAGGCAAGAAAGACATGCTGCTTCTTGCCAAAAAGAAATGGCACACTGAGATGGCTGCATGAGGAGGTGCATTGTCATGGTGGCAAGATCAGTCCCCATCTGCTACAAATCAGGCCTTTGTTGTTGCATGCTTTTATACAATCTTTTCAGAACCTTCTAAATAGAAAGCTTGATTAACAGTCTGACCTAGTGGAATGAATTCCAAAGACTCTATGAGTCAACCTTTTCATCTGTTTGGGATGTTGACAGGTGTAGAGAATGAGGTTTGTCACCTTTTTGGAAATGAGAACACCCTTGTCACAAGTTTTTTCCCTAGTACTGTCCTTGTAAGCTGTGTTCAACATCACAACAGTTTATCTGCAGCATTTTTTCAAGCAAGAAACAAAATTTCACAGCCACATGCTTTTCTCTTAATTTGGCCATCACGAACAATGAGATTTGAGCAAAAAACTGCTTTCATGAAAAAAATTCAACGTGACCAGAGAGAACCGTCGCAGGCTACACCACTGGGTGCACTGACTCTGAGCAAGTTGCTCGATGCTCACCTTGGGTGAGAGGGGGGGGGGGGGGCGGGTCAGGGGTAGGAAGCCATACTCTGAAAGCTCCACTCTGCCCAGCTCAATTCCAGGTTTTCTTAGATAAGCCCTTATATTACAACTTTCACCATTAGTCCTGAATTCCTCTATCATTATCTACTTGCATAGACTGCATCATTGTTATGACATGAGAAGCTCATTATGTTTCATTATAATGCAAAACTAGTGAAAATTTATGAAGCGTGTGATAGTTAAAATTGTCTTATGTAATTGGTGTGGTGGTGGTGGCAGTGGTGGTGGTGGTGGTGGTGGTGTGGTGTGGTGTGGTGGTGGCGGTGGTGGTGTGGTGGTGTGGTGTGGTGGTGGTGGCAGTGGTTGCTGGTACCATGGGGTCAGCACTGACCCATAGCAGCCCAGTGCACAACTGTCCTCAGTAAATAAAATTGAGTAGATCATGAAAGGACATACATCGAGTCCTCTCCTTCTAAAGGTCCCACAGAAATGAACAAGATTCTTCTTAAAAGAATGAAATGCTTGCAAACAAGAAGCATATTAGAAGACTAGAAAGTGTTAAAGGGGTGAGGGGCCTCTGGAAAATAAAATTATGTAGAACAACCACCCCTATTCAATGCTGGAGCTGGAACAAAGACACCAAACACATGGCATTGAGATTAGAAAGATGAAAAACAAGACCTTCATTATGTTATAGCTATCATGGCTCTCTACAATGAAAACACAAAGGAACATATATATTATTATTAGAATTAACAAGTGATCTAATATAGGCTACAAAAGTGAATTAAGGTCCTTGCCTAGGGCGGGGTGGGGACAGAACAAAAACTGAGTGCAACAGGAAACTGGAAATTAGAGGGCTGTTGAAAAGACTGTAAAACTAGATTACAATCATGGCTGCAAAGTCAAATAAATTTACTAAGTTTTATCAAGTTGTACTACACTTAAAAAGGGTATATTTTACGGTATATAAATTATTCCACAATAAAACTCCCATTTTTATTTTTTAGGCATCATTGCCCTCTGGTGGTGGGAGTAGGAGGCTCAACCTTTGCTCCTGTGAGCTGGAATTGAACCTCCATCCCAGTGGGCCGCAGTCCCGCACACAACCACTACACCACCGGGGCTCAGCCCAAAACTCCCATTTTTAAAACAACTACATTTCTGTACACCTGCAACATCCGTTGAAAAATGAAAGTTTGGGAAGGTACCATATGTGGTATCAATGAAAAAACTAAGCATCTACTAATAAAACTTACAAAAGATGTGTTAGATCTTTAAGAACGGAATTATAAACCTTGACCAAAAAGACATTCAAAAAATCTAAATAAATACATATACTAATGTATATGAAATATCAGATCATAAAGAGGTCCATTTTATCCAAACTGATCTACAAATCATGATCAATTCCAACAAAAACCCAACATGATGTTGGTGAGATTTGCCTAGCTGAACCAGAAATGAACGGGAAACAAGACTTGTATGAAAAAGATGTCTCTGGTAACCTGTCCCCTGGACACCAACCCTCACTGGAAAGATCCAGTAATTATGGAAGCAGTTAAGAATGCGTGTTCCTGGCTTGAGCCCCGGTGGCGTAGTGGTTGAGTGTAGGACTACGGCCCACTGGCTTGGTGGTTCAAATCCAGCAGCAGCAAGGCTGGGTAGCTCCCACGGCCACCAGAGGGCAGTGGTGCCCCCCCAGAAAAAGAATGCGTGTTCCTGGCATGAGACCAGACAGATGGACGCATGAGAGAACAGAAATCCAAGAACATCTTTTTAATCAGATCAGTGGGGAAAAGACAATATTTGGTAACGCAATTATCAATAGCATAACTTTCAAAATAATACGGAAGAAAAATATACTTCAAAATAACATAAAATTTCTTAATCAAATAACATAAACCATTAAGGAAAAACCTGATGAATTCAACTAAACTAGTCTAAACTTGAAATTTATGATTTATTAGCAAAATATAGGTGAGTATATGAGATGCTATATTGGTGCTATGGTTATGTTTGTAAAAACAAAGAACTTTATCTGGGGCATTTATAGACAAGGTTACATGATAATTGCAATTTGCAATGAAATAAGTCTAGGTAGAAAAAAGGAGAATGTGTGTGAGTGTGTGGCTGTTGTTGTTGTGGTTGTTGTTGTTGTTAGAGGACACATGAACCGAAGAAAATGAGGATCAAAAATGGGTACTTAATAAATAAGTTTTTAAAAAATAAAACAAAAGCCAAAACCCAAATGCCATTTAAAACAAACAAGGATGAGACTTCTAAAGCTTTATTTAATGTACCTCCCAAATCCCTAATGAAGTTAAAGTATAAAATGAAAAAATAGAATAATTCATAAGATTGAAATAAATGTGTTAGAAGAGAGCTTTCAATGAACAAGAGATTTCAACAAATTTCTGGGAAACAACCAGGAATGTAAATGCGCTGACATGAATGGAGAGGCCAAAGCTGCTCCCCAAGGGCCACTCAGGAGGCGCTCAGCTTCACAGAATCCCAGGGAGGCTCTGGACACAGCTCAACAGGTCCCACAGGGCAGGGAACATGAGATGGGGATGCAGTGAGGACAGTCAGCACTCCACGCCTTTGATGCAGCTTTCAGGAATCCTGGGCAGGTGCAACAACATACCAAACAGCTGAAGACACTGAACCAGTTGTGGAAGGAGGAAGAGTGCGCGCAGTCTAGTGAGGGCTGCCGAGAGGAATGTTAGTGTCTCAGAGTAAACAATGCCTCACTGGAGCATTTCAGGAGCTGAAACAATGGTGGCCAGCCGATACCTGGTCCCCCCACACCACACACATACATGCAAAGAACTCCATTTAGAATTTTCCCCTCAGAGGACAGGTACAATATGGTGAAAATCAACACATATGGCTTATTAAAAGGGTAGTGGAGCCCTGCCCTAGTCCTTCTATTTTAATTACACATAAATAACCAGATCTGTAGTCTATAACCTGGAAAAAGAGAAAAGTGACACTTCCCCTTCCTCCCTGGCATCTACTGCCATTCCTCCTGCTTTCCTGACTTCTGAGATTTGTTTGGGAGCAGAGACTGCTCTTTGTCTCATTCAACTGAGCTGAGGGGCACAGCCTCTCTCCAGGGCGTCATTCTTGGCTGTATGTGCCTAATGTTGGACTCAGCTCTGGTGGCAGAGTGGATCACACATTGAGAGGTCAACCACACGGTTGGCGCTTCAAATACACCAGCCATTGACTTGATGGCAATTATTTTGGAGTTTAAGTGGCTGGAAGTTGATCTCTGGACATGAGTTCAGAATGCATGCTGAGCTTGGGCATTGTAGAATTACTAAGGGCCATGGTCTCAGGAGCTCCATTAGACTCTTTCAGACCAGCAGGTCAAGTATTTTTTAACATTTCTGAACTTTGTTCTCCTTTTTGCCTTCCTCTTTCAAGGTCCAGGACATTCTACTGAGATCCTATTCAGAGTGTCCGTAGTTGTAGGTTGTCACCACTGGTTCTTCTGGTCTCTAGGCAGTAGGGGCTGTGGTTCTTGTGGTTCACTGGCCTAATTGTTTCCTTGAGTCTTTGATCGTCTTTATACTGTACTACGTGAGAAGAAACCAATAGCTGATCACTCCCAAGCAATTATTAAGACTCCAGTTGCTCCTCACCAAAATAGAATGTAGAACATTGTCTTTGTGAACACAGCTATGCCAATTGAACTGTCCCACAAGACTGTCATCCTAAGTGCTCAAGCCTAGAAAGTCATTCCTCAAGGTGCTTGGTTATAGTTAAAACACTTTCAAAACTTTGACCCCTGCCTGCTCTACCATATCCTTGGAAATATTTACTGGACATACAAATATATATGCAGAAATAACCCCGCTGGAGAATCTCTCACCACTGCCTGAGAATCTGAGCAACTAACACTGATAATGAACAAGGGAAAGAATGCCCATCAAGTTGGGTTAAGGCGGGGATGGCGGAGTGGGGGTGGGGACTGGAGTACATATGTTTCTGGGTGTGGCAATGACCAAGACATAACTATGTCTGCCATTGCCAACTTTCTAGTTTTTAAAGTCAAAATAATACACTGGAAGTTATGTTTACAACTTGCTATTATCACTGTCATGCAATTTTGAAAAGGTATTTTAACACCAAATGAAAATAGAAAGGACGTGAACTCAGAATTCTTCTTATGGTCCTTAAAACCACCATCACATGTTAGTATATACACTTACACTAACTCAACTTTGTAACAAAGTTTAGCTTAAACCCATGATTTGTGGTTCATTCCCCAGCCTGCAGCTCCATTATACCATAGTCCCTTCTCGCATAGAGTAGGAAAAGCAATAAATATGCAAATAGAATATTTTAAAATAATGCCATGTTTGGGGAGCCCCCAAACATGGAACAGATGGTTTCAAGTAAGTGAGAGCTTAAAGGCTCACAGGTCAATTAAGAAAGAAGAAAACATATTATATGACAAACAATCTCCCCCTATCCCCACCCCCAACAAAGCCCAAACCAATTCTGACTCACAGCAAGTTCCTCCATTGTTTCTGATACAGGATCATATCTTTCTTCCCCCAATCAATGAACCAGTGAGTCTGAATCACTGGCCTTGTGGTTAACAGTTCAACGCTTACCTAAGGGCACAGCTAGGATAAGGGCACAGCTAGGACTCAGCACAAAATAAATAGCGGACACAATCAGAAAGAATAGCATCTGGGAACTCAAAGGTGTGTCTTACTTAAAACAAGCAGCCTTCTAAGTGTGGCATCCACTAGTCCACCTGGAAGAAGCACACCAGCCTGTGTGATCCAGGGACAATTAATAATACAATCCAAATGCAAGAGGGAATAGTATCAGAATTTCAATTGTGAACCATGGCTTGCAGAAGGTTATGGATGACCGTGAAGCCTACAATCTGTTTTGCTGTGCTCACACACGGATGAAGGCTCGGGTGAACTCCCTTTGACCAGGCATGTAAATAGCATTGCTATCAGGCAGAGCAGTGTAAAGCTGATCATGGCGGATGGCATTGGGTTAAAATGTAATACCTCATTATTTGATTTCCCTTTGGACCCATTCTAAAGTTGTTCCAGTTTTTAATATTTTTTTGCTTTCTTTTCCATTAATGTCCTTTGTTTTGTCTAGTTGCAGTTGTTGACTTTTTAAATTGTTGTTGTTGTTGTTGTTGTTGTTTGCCCCCGATTGTGCTTCATATGATAATTCAAGCTAGGTAAAATCTGTAGAGAAAGTAGCTGGGTTAGCAATTACCCAGGGACAGGGCAAGGGAGGAGAAGGGGACTGGGGAGCTCAGAGCAATGAGTGCGAGAAGACAATGTTCTGAACCTGTTTGTGGTGGTGACACCACTCTTCCGATTGAGACAGAATGATTCAATTATATGCTATGTAAAGCACATGCTCATAAGACTATTTTTAAAAAGATAAACAGAGGGGCTTCAAAGTAAGAAGGGGGGTGCCTTAGGATCCACCAAGGAAGAGATCCCACTAAGCAAAGTACTGACCAGCAGCGCCAGGGTGAGATAGAAGGCAAAAATTCTGTAACATTTCATTAGATGCCAGGCTGCAACACTGGGAGTTGAAAAACCAAAAGAAGTCTATCACCAGTGACACTAACCTGACGGATGAAGCATATCTAGCAGAAGCCATGGTTTTACTAAGAACTGTTGATAACTTTAAGTAATCTTCTGGGAAGTTGGGCAATTGTCCCTAGTTCTAGCTCAAAATATTCAGTTTGAGAAGATTCTGAGCCACCTTCTTCTATACCAGAACCCTGGCTGCAGTGTCTGTCTCAGTCCTCCAGAAATGTAAATCAACTTCTCTGTCGCCAGAGTGGCTGTCAAAGCCTTTAGGAATTTGCTCTTGGTAACATGTCATTGGTTGGAATAAGAAAATAACGACAGAAAATAGTATCCAAAGGTAATCAGAAGTAACCAATTAATAGAAATAAGTGACAAAGAGATCAGGGATCAGGCATCAAGAAACAAAAAATCATATCATTGTGAATGAAGGGAAGTGCCGATTGGGCGCCAAAGCCCATCTGTAGGCAACTGGACATTCTCTTACAGAAAGGTGGTAAGTCAGTCAGAGTGCAGTGTAGCAACAATGAAATACAGCTTTCCTCAAATCTTAAATGCTCCCCCTCCTGTACCCCCTCCTACCACCCACCACCCCTAGTAGCATGATCCCAATTCTACCTTACAAATCCGGCTAGATCAGAGGATATACATTGTACAGATAGGAACTGGAAACACAGGGAATCCAGGACAGATGATCCCTTCAGGATCCATGCTTAGAGTGGTGACATTGGAAGGATAGAGGGAAGGTGGGGCAAAAAGGGGGAACTGATTACAAGGATTTACATATAACCTCTTCTCTGGGGGACAGACAACAGAAAAATGGGTGAATGGAGATGTCGGTTGGTGTAAGATATGACAAAATAAAAAAAAATTTTAAAGATATGACAAAATAGGGTTGAGCCCCTGTGGTGTAAGTGGTTGAGTGTGGGACTGCGGCCAGTGGGCTTGGTGGTTCAAATCCAGGGCGGCTCTCAGGAGCAGCACTGAGTAGCACCCATGACCACCAGAGGCAGTGATGCCCCCCCCGCAAAAAGATATGACAAAATAATAATTTATAAATTATCAAGGGTTCATGAGGGAAGGGGCAGCGGGGAATGGGGGTGTGGAATGGAGAGCTGGTACCAACAGCTCAAGTAGAAAGCAAATGTTTTGAGAATGATGATGGCAATAAATGTACAAATGTGTTTGACACAATGGATGGATGGATGGATGGATGGATGGATGGATGGATGGATGGATGGATGGATGGTGGTAAGAGTTATATGAGCCCCCAGGAAAGTGATTTTTAAAAAATAGCTACTTGGCAATAATGCGACAAATGGGGGCATAAGTACAAAGACTCTTCTTCTCCTGCGGACTCACTGGTGGGGTTGCACTGCTCACCTTGCAAGTAGCAGTTACCTAGCTGTTTCCAGGGCTTCTTACAGGACAAGATAAACAAATCCATTCTTCATTCAACAAAAATACACTATTGACTCACCCTGCCAGGTCTATCTATTAAACCCCAAGTGCTTGAACAAGACCCTGCCCTTGTGAAATTTATATACACCTAGGAAAATAGAGACAGCAAGAATAAATAGGCAAATTTTGTGTATGCAGCTTATAAACAAGGAGCCCTGGATCAGACTGCTAACCACGGGGTCAGGGGTTTTAAGGAAACTGCTTCTCTGTGGGAGGAAGATGGGGCTGTCTGCTGCTCCTGGGACGGACGAGTTACAGCTTGGGAAGCCCTGGGTACGGTTGCTGTGAGTCCGTGGATGCTCAGCAGAGTATAAAATGGTGCTTTGGAATAAAAGAGTCAGAAATGAAGGCGTGTTTCAAAACTTTTTAGTTTTTCAGTAACTTCTACTAACAGTAGAAACTATTTTAACTATTTTACTTCAGGGTAACATCAACTCCCTTTGGGAGTGAGACAATACACTTGCCTAATCTTTAATTATAAGTATGGCATATCTACAATACAAAATATAACACCATGCCACCCTCTCTGGGCAAAGTTTTAGAAAGTATGGTCTTGTATCATTAGCTAAGAAATGAAGTTCCAGCTTTCTTTCATGTACATCAGGAAAAACTAGAACACATTAGTATGTTTCTTCACTCCAAGAAAACATATTTTCGAAGAAATTTTGAACCTATATCAATATAAGCAGCCCACCGGTCATCTCTCATGTTTGTAAATGTGCCGTGGGGCCCTGCATGTTTTCGTGGTGCTGGTGTCTCAAACACCAGTGGGGGAGCTTCCAGAGTAAGTACCGGCTAGGAAAGTGGAAGAAGCAGTCCACTTCTGAGGAATCTGGCCCTGAAAACCTTCAGAAGAGCAGAGTCTGAGAGGCTAGCAGACTGTGAGCCCCTCCGGAAGGAAGGCATTAAAAATACTACCAGAGAAGAGCAGCCTCCTCACTGTCGAGTCGACCTTAATGACACACATGAAGCAAGGATCCTGGGGCTTTCTTTGCTGGTGGTGGAGCTTGACTCTAAATGAGAACAACTGCACACACCTACTAAAAATTGAAACATAGAATGAACGAAGCATGTGTCTGGAAAAATTTGAAGTTATAAAAAATAAAATAGAATGCCTGAAGATGGATAGCCATTCTGGATTGGAGAATCATATGGCTTACTAGGCCGAGAATGAAAAATTTAAGAAGGATGGTATTATATTTATCAGCAAAAAGAACGTTTCACGACCTACCTGTGACAGGATAATATCTATATCCCTACAAAGAAGACTAGTCAATACAACCGTTATTTAAATTTACTCACCAACCACTAAAGCCAATGATGGGAGATCAAACATGCAATCAAGATGCACTGATAATTACTGACAAATGGAATACCAAGGATGAAAACACAGAGGAATGAATGGTCGTCGGAGAATGTGGCCTTGGTGATATAAACAAGTGGGAGATTGCATGATAGAATTTTGCTGGATTAAAAACTTTTCCATGGAATATACTTTTCAACAACAAAAACAGTGAGCTACACATGTACCTGGTCAAGTGGAATAAGCAGGAAATAAATTGATTATATTTGTGCAAAGAATTAATGAAGTAGCTCAATATCCTCAGCCCAAACAAGAACAGGGGCTCACTGTAGGGCAGACCATCCATTGTGCGTATGCAAATTCAGATGGGAGCTAAAGAAAATGCAAGTCTAAGAGCACTGACAAATAGCCCTGAATATACCCCACCTGAATCTAGACACCATCTGAAGCACAAACTTACGCATGGAATACAAGTGACTGAAGAACAGAGGAACTGTGCAATGACAGCACTAACACCATACATGAAGAAAGCAAAAGAAAAGACCAAAATGGATGTCAGAGAAGGCTCTGAAGCTTGCTTTTAAAGATGGAGTACCTAACTGCAATACTGAAAGATTCTATGGGCAAAATACCAAGTGCTATAGGAAGCAACAAATGAGGGAGGAAGGTATATACAGAATAACTATACCAAAAAGAAGTGGTCAACATTCAACCATTTCAAAAGATTTCCATAATCAAGAACCAAAGATACTTAAAGAAGAAGTCCAAGTTGCACTGATGGCCTTGGCAAAAAAAAAAAAAAAAAACCACCAAGACTCCAGTAATTAACAGAATACCAATTGAAATGTTTCAACATGCTGGTAACAACATCATTAATATCACATACAGGTACATTTTGCTAGAGATAATTCAAACAGTTGCGACAATATATTAACAAAGAAGTGTCAGAAATCCCGGTCAATTCAGAACAGGATATGAACAAGAGGTATCATTGCTGAAGTCAGATGGATGTTGGCCCAAAGAAGAGAACACCGGAAGATGTTTACATGTGTTTTTATTGGCTTAAGAAAAGATACTCATAGTAACCCATTTAGAGAAGATGGAACTACTTTCATGAGTTTCTGAGGATTTGGCTGCTGGGTGCACACTGCCGGCTTTGTAGTTAGCAGTCCAACACAGAACTGTGCCACCTACTCGGCCTCCTACTATCATGCCAGTGAAGGCTCCGAAAGATCATGGCTGCCAAAAGAACAAAAACGTGCATCTTTGAAGAAGTACAGTCAGAATGCTTCTTAGAAGCGAGTAGGGTGAGGCTGTTTCACATATGTTGGGTATGATGTCATGAGAGATGTGTCCCTGGAGAAAGACATCTATTCGATAAAGTAGAGGGGCAGAAACAAAATTTTAAAAGAAAGACCTTCGGTATGATGAATTGACAGTAGTTGCAACCATAGACCCAAACATAACATTCGTGAGGATGGCTCGGTACAGGCCAGTATTTTGCTCTGCTGTACATAGAGTCCTTATGCGTTGGAACCAACTCAATGACACCTGACAATAACATCATGCAAAGGTATGTGTGTGAAACAACAAACTGTGAATACCGTTATGAAAAATGGGAATTCTAGGACACTTAATTGTGTCACACAGAATCTATATGTAGATCAGGAGAATAAGGGGATACTTAATGATTTATGATCAGAAAGATGATTCAGATTGTATCCTTTCCTTAATCTACATGCTGAACAAATAATTCAAGAAGGTGGGTGATATAAAGAAAACATGGCACGTGGTTTGGAGAAAGACTTGGATCTGTAGCTGGCACAACACCTTGAGAGTGAGGAGGTTCAGTCACATCCAGCAAAATATGAAAGGTCCCGACTTTTAGTGTGAATTACAGTTCAATGTAAAGAAACTAAAAATCTTCACAATTGAGCGACATCATGATACACAGAAAAAAGATTAAAGTTGTCAAGGATTTCATCTTCCTTGAGTCCACAGTCAATGATCACAGGAACAGCAGTCTAGAAATCAAATGACTTACTACATTGAGCAAACCTGCTGCACAAAACCTCGGTAAAGTGTCAAGGTACGAGCAGTTCACTTTGAGGGCTAAAATGCACCTGAGCCAACCCCTGGTATTTTCCATCAAGCCATAAGCTTATGAAAGTTGAACAATGAATAAGGAAGACTGCAGAAGAATTGATACATTTGAAATACAGTGCTGGCAAAGAACAGTGAAAGTACCATGGACTGTCAGAAGAACAAACAAATCTGTCTTGGAAGAAATGCAGGCAGAATGTTCCCTAGAAACAAGGATGGCAAAACTTTCTCTAACATATTTTGGACATGCTATCAGGACTCCTGCTTGGTAGACAGGGGTTGCTTTATGAGACTCTTGGGAAAGCAGAAAAGGGAGAGAGAAGGGAAAGTCACTGTTCTTATAAAAGGCCATCAAGAAGAGTCTGTGAAGCGTGCAATGAAGGGTTCTCTGCACAGGCTGTTCTAATGAAGTACCTGATAAAAGACTTTGTGCAAGAGAATTGTAGTTTTAGTCATGCCGAACTTGGTGTACATAAGCTCTGGGTTTTCTTTTTTCTTTCTTTGTTTTTCCTTGTTTTTTAATTTCTTTTTTTATTATTATTAATTGGGATGAATACATATATCAAACCATTCCATAGTTCAATCAAATCCAGTAGAATTGTACATTTATTCCCACAATCCACTTCCAAACACTCTCCCTCTTTACAGATTCCTAGACATCATCACCCTTTCACCCTGTTACCACCTATGTGTTGCCCTACCCCCAAACCCCAATTCCATTCCACTTGCCAACCCCACTGGTGTGGTCCTGAGTTACACACACACACACTATATATATGTATATATATACACACATACATACATATCTATACCACAACTTCGAGATATATATGTGACATAACACTCAATGACATAACACTCTAGAGATACCCCCTAATATGTATGATTAAAAACCAAACCAAACAATACAATGCCAAAATACATAAGATCTTGGAAACCAGATCAGGTCCAGTATCAAGGGAAATCTGATGACAAGGTTTTTGTTTGTTTGTTTGTTTTGTTGATGTTGTTAAATATTTTTATTGGGTACTCTTACAGCTCTTATCATAACCCATACATTCATCCATTGTGTCAAGCACATTTGTACACATGTTGCCATCATCATTTTCAAAGTATTTTCTTTCTACTTGAGCCTTTGGTATCAGCTCCTCATTTTCCCCCTCCCTCCCTCATGAACTCTTGATAAGTTATAGATTATTATTTTCATATCTCACATCATCCTCTGTCACCCTTCATCCACTTTTCTGTTGTTCATCCTCCTGGGAGAAGATTATTTGATTCCCTCTTTCCCCCTCCACCTTCCCCATTTGCTCCTGGTATCTCCATTTTCTTTGGTGGTCCTGAGGGGTTTATCTATCTTGGATTCCCTCTATTTCGGACTCTTTATCTGTAGCAGTATACATGTTCTGGTCTAATCCAATTTGTAAGGTATAACTGAGGTCATGATAGTGGGGGAAGTGGGGAGAGAAGCATTAAAGAACTAGAGAAAAACGGGCTGAGCCCCGGTGGCATAATGGTTGTGCACGGGACTGCGGACCACTGGGACGGAGGTTCAATTCCAGCAGTGGGGCTGGGCCTCCTACTCCCACCACCGGAGAGCAGTGATGCCCCCCCCCCCAAAAAAAAAAAGAAGAACTAGAGAAAAGTTATATGTTTCATAGGTATTCTACTGTACCTGACTGGCTCATCTCTTCCTTGTGACCCTTCTGTAAGGGGATGTCCAATTATCTACAGATGGGATTTGGATCTCCACTCCATGCCCCCTCTCCTTCACATTGATATGATTTTATTCTGGGTCTTAGATACCTGATCCCATCAAAAGCTCATGATCACACAGACCAGTGTGCTTCTTCCATGTGGGCTTTGGTGCTTCAGTGCTTTGTTAGATGGTCACTTATTTATCTTCAAGCCTTTAAGATCCCAGATGCTACATCATTTGATAACTGGGAACCATCAGCTTTCTTCACCACACATTCTGTCTTCAATGACTATACTGATGACAAATTTTAACTGCTCAAGTCGGGGTTATGCTTTTGACCTTCTATACTCAACTCACCGATGCACTGCATTTTAATGACCACTTTCCTCCTATCCCTTAATTGTGGACAGAGGTTGTTCACTGGAGGTTTATTTCCTGCATAGTTCCACCAATGAATCCTGGGCTCCCATTGTCATCCATAGCCTTCTGCAAACCAGTTTCTCAGACTGTAGGCTCTGATACTAAACTCTCCCTTAAACCTCAGATTATATGTTTCACAATCCTTTGGTGACTGATGATGGTATGCTTAGTGCTGCCCAACTCAAGTGATATGATCCCACAATAAAATTATCTTTTCTAGATATAGCATCTGGGGTCTTAAAGGCTTAAAGTTCAATAAGCGGCCATCTAGCAGAGAAGCAACAAGCCCACATAGAAGAAGCACACCAGCCTGTGGGTATCAGAAGACTCAAAACAAACAAATAAACAAACAAACAAAATAAAAAACATATTGTTGAGAATGAGAGGGGTTAGAGCAGAGATCCAAAGCCCATCTGTAGGTAATTGGACATCTGCTCACAGACGGGTCATGGGGAAGAGATGAGTCAACCAGGGTGCAATATAGTACCAATAAAGCACACACTGTTCCTCTGGTTCCTTGAGGTTTCCTCACCCCCTACTATCATGACTCCAGTCTTGCCTTGCATTGCAGGCTAGACTGCAATATACACTGGTACAGATAAGAGATAAGAGCTCAAGACACATGGAATCCAGGAATAGGAATAGGAGTGGCAAAACCAGGAGGTCAGGGGATAGGAGGAGAGAAAGGGAGAACCAATTGAAATGATTGACACATAACCTCACCCAACCCCCGGGAGCAAACAAAGAAACCATGGGGGGAGGAAGAAAGTGGTCAGTGTAAAAAAATGAAAATAACAAAATGTATAATTTATCAAGGGGTAACAAGAAGGGAAGTGGGAGAGGGAGGGGGAAAAGAGAAGCTGATAGCAGGGGCTCAAGTAGAGAGCAAATGTTTAGAAAATAATGATGGCAACACATGTACAAATATGCTAGCTACAATCGATGTATGGAACGTTATAAGAGCTGTATGATCCCCAAATAAAATGATCTTTTAATATAAATAAATATTTTCCTATTCTACTAGCATATGAGTTTGTCCTTTGACAATAATTATTACAAGTCCTTTTTTTTCCCTTTATGAGAGGAGTGAATTGATCTCTATTAGTGGAGATGTGAGGTTTCCAATTTGGATACAACCACATATTTAAATATAACAGAGATGAGTCTGATAAAGGATAGTAATGTGCTGGCTTCTACATAATGTAAAATTATTTTGTCAAACTTAGGAGCATCCTATTCCACTGTACCATATTCACAAACACACAAGCACTCAGACTCACAGTCTGTGCAATGTATACTACACCTTCCTATCTCCTTACCATTCTCATCGCACAGAACCCAACGTGGATGCTTGTGTTTTCCTTCTGGTTTTCTTTTATTGTGGAGCTATTGTTAAATGGTCTAAAACCAAACCATAGCTGTCGAGTTTGTTCCACCTTGCAGCAACCCTATCAGACCGAGTAGGTCTTCCTTTTGGAATTTCCAAGGTAGCAAACCTTCACCGTGCAGGTTGTCACATCGTTCTTCCACAAAGCAGCTGGTGGATTTGAACCACCAATCTTTTGTGGAGCAACCAAGTGCATCTCCTTCTGAATGACATACCAATACTCTGTTTGGCCATTACATAAATAAGTAATAAATATGAGACAACTCAGTAAAATCTGTGTCTTTAGGGTAAGTGTGCTAATAATTGTAGCCATGAAAAAGAGTCAGGGGGTACGTGCAGCAGACATTTAAGGAAAAAGTGTAGGCAGGGGGTGAAGAGCTTAAAATAGCTAAAGACAAAAGAATCAGGTGGAGAATCCAGTACATCTTCATGGATAAGGAACCGATTCTGAGTCCTTCTCTAGCACTTTTACTGACACGGGAACACAAACGGAATCTGCTGTCACTGAAAGAAGAAAGTGCAAAACTCAATCTTACACTACTCACCCGCAGCGCTCAGAATGAGAAAAAGCTCCAAATGCCTACTTTGTGGGTAGGGGAAATTTAAGATACTGTTCTTCAAATAAATTAAACTTCAAACAAGAAAAATGAGGCAAAATAAGGGCAGGAAAGTATGCTGCACTGAGCTGCACCGAGCAGTGAGATTAGTGCATAATGTACTATGAAATCTCAGTCTCTTACTAGAAGTGGGCAGTGACTTTGGCTCTTAGCTTTGCTGCAGCTAACATGGACTGGGAAACCTGATCTGTTGTAAGAGTCACAGTCTCCACAGGGTAAAAATAAACCGGTTGCTCAGAGAAAGAACAACTATTTTTGCTACAGAGCTCTGAAAGAATTTTAGTCTTTGATTCCTGATAGAAAATACTGTCTAATAGAACAAAAACCCTGGAGATATTTATTTACAATAAACAATATAAATTTGAGAAGTCAGATTCTTATAATATCTCTAAATATAGGCTAAGAATATCATGCAAGCCAAAATTTCTTTAATAACAGTAGTCAGGAGTCCAATACATTCAGGTTCAAGTATCCAACCTATCCTGACTAGACATTGAACTCAGTATCATCAAGTCAACTCCAACATATTTGGGGCTCAGAGGTACTACCACCTGTCAACAACATATCTAAAAGGTATTAAGAACTAATTCAGGAGTAGGTTCCTTGGGCAGGGGGGGCACGGGGGGAAGAAAGCCTTTGATAAAGTTGTTCTGTGGGCTGAGCCCCAGTGGCATAGTGGTTGTCCGCGGGACTGTGGCACACTGGGTTGGAGGCTCAAATCCAGCAGCAAGGCTGGGCCTCCTACTCCCACCACCAGAGGGCAGTGATGCTCCAAAAACAAAGCAAAAAAAAAAGTTGTTCTGTGATAGGTTTTGTGTCAACTTGGCTGAACCAGGACTCTCTCATGATGTGATCTAACATGATGTGATCAACTCCATGGTGGGATTTTGGAAGCAGGCAAGCAGTTGTGTGAAGAATAGTACTACCCTCTCAAACTGGTCACAGCCTAGGTACAACTGAAAGGAAGTTCCACTCAGGGTGTGGTAATTAGATGATTTTATGTCAACTAGAACTTCTGGCGCACGAGCCCTGGTGATGTGGTAGTTGTAAGCTCAGCTGCGATCTGCCTGGTCATCAGTTTGAAACCTCCACAGATGAAAGATTGGGCTTTCTACTCCGGTAACAGTTACAGCCTTGAAAACTTACAGGGAGGCAATACAAGTCAACATCGATTCAATGGCAGTGAGTTTGAGTTTGGGGGGAGACAATCCAAACTAGGGGCGGAGTGAGATCTGTCAATCAGTTCATAGCCTTATACCGTCTCCTCCTCCTTCTCATCAGGAGGATCCTAGAAACCTCCTCCTCTCTCCTCCTTCACCATTCCTGCTTGCTGGCCACCTTGAGAGCTGCTTCAGCCCTGCCATGTTTCCACCCACCTTGCACCTACAGAATTCGGCACCCACTGGCCAATGATCTTCCAGCATTCTGAATCATTGCATGTATCTGTGAGAGTATGAAGAGGGATTTGATGGACTAGCATCTGACTTATGAACTTGAGTTTACTGGGCTGGGATGCTAGCATGGTTTATAATTGCTTCTTTATAGAAAGCTCTTTTTTATACACATCTGAGTGTCACTGGATTTGTTTTTCTAATAAACCCAGCCTAATACAGGGAGTGTGGCTTATAATTAATAAAAGTTAACTCACTTCTTCTTGCTGGGCCAGCAGATCTTGTGTCTAGCCCATCGACCTGCTGGCCCTGGGAGCTATCAGTGGCCTGCCCCATTTCCTGCCGACCTTGGATTTATCCAACTCTGGAGCCACAGCTTGATTTGCTGACTTCAGACACTTCCACCTCTGCCTCCACCAGTTTGTGGTCTTCCTGCTTTCTGATTCATCTTGCTACTTCCTGGTTCACTGGCCCCGCCAGCTACACAAGTCAGGAAAACCATCCAGTTTAACATCTGAGCCACAGACTTGATGCAGACTCAATGTAGCCACTTCTACAACTGTGTGAACCACGTTCTAGAAAATGCATATGTAATGTATATGCTGCCACTCATTTTACTTCTCTAAAGAACCCAGTTTAATACAAGTACCAAGTGATTAGTCAATACTTGAGCCAAAGTAGGGCTGAGAAGCTCTCATTAAAACCAAGAAATGTAATATGAATAGAATGTAAAAGAGAAGACCTTGACCTGAACAGATCAGTAAGCTCCACACCTATAGTATCCACAGAGAAGCCACTGAAGCATGGCTTTCACATTTATAATAACTGCATTTCTCTTTGAGGAATAAGATGGGATCTAAATACATAAATGCCACTATGCTATTGAACTAGGCTCATTTTTTCTTAAACAGATCAAATCACAAATACATTTCCATGTCAACATTTTGGCAGTCCATGTGGATGGAAAGTAGGCCAACTGCTTGAAACAAACAACAGTGACTTATATCTAGGAATTAACTCTTTTGAAAACAAGTTCTCCAATACCACCTCTACCCAAACTTACATTTGATACTCATTTGATTCTATACACTACTCAAACTTTTATTAGTACAGGCTTATATATCCTTTCTATTTTATGAGAAATAAAACAGGACTTTCTACTCCCGTAAATAGTTAGAATCTCAGAAACACTCACAGGGGCAGTTCTACCTTGCCTTATAGAATCACAATGAGTTGGTATCAATTCAATGGCATAGTTTGGATGGGGGGAGGTGGAGAGGAGGGCTATTGTTGCTATTGTTCTAAACAGGGGGGAGGAAAGGCTGACACTTTTGAGTTGAAAATTGGGGGAAGATGGAAGAAATTTACGGGAGGCTGTATAAGGAAAATTCAATAACCACAGGGACCCCTTTAATTATGTGGCTACTTGAATTTAAAGTATTTTTATTAAAAAGAAGTCCAGGTCTTCATCTGGCCACTGAAAGCAAAGGTTTCCTTTGAGAGAGTGAAAAATAGAGCTTATTCTTAAGACAACTGTATCTAGTACTAGCAATAAGAAGCCGTACCTTGCTACCTAACCAGCGCCCTACTATTAGATTACTATGAGTTGGAGTAAACTCAAGGGTGACAGGTTTGGGTTTTATAGGCAGTTACTCACTACTCAGAGTGAGTGACTGTACACTACATAGTCTTCCAAAGGCAAGAATTGCATAAATTGGCTGGAAATCAAAGTATTACTAGATTACATTAGCTCCGATTCTAATGATTAGGCCCAGGTGATTAAGAACATCAACACCAAACTACTGATATCTATGGATAACTGATTCTGTTAAAAAGGTTGAAGATCCTTGGTGGCAGGATGAGTTACAACTGGCTGCTAACCAATTCAAAACCACCGGCCACTCCCAGGTAGAAAGATGAAGCAGTAAAGTAGCAGTCTCAGAAGCCCACAGGGGACAGTTCTCCTTTGTCCTATAGGGTGGTTATGAATCAGAATCAAGTTGACAGCAGTGAGTTTGATTTATTGGGGTGTGGCAGTCAAGTCTTCATGTGTTGATTTCATGATTGGGAATGTAGGGGTGGAGGCTAGCCTGTCAATATGGAGATAGCCAATGAGACCTCTGTGTGGGCATGGCTTTGTCTGTGAATTCTGGGAGGTCTCATGATATTTCCCTTGTGGAGGTGAGAGACCATCTCCCCAGTAGTTGGGAGACACTCGACTGACAAGACAAAATGGCAGCATCTGAGGAACTGTAGGAGCTGGAGGAGAAGCCACACAGTCTTACCCGGTGGAACCAGACCTCTGAAGCCAGAAAAGCCACAGAGAGACCCCTGCCAGTGCTGAGATACTTCTACCACCAATGGACACTGCTGATGGACCCTGAGCCCTGGAAACAAGGAGTCATGAGGGGACCCCTACCAAAACCAGGATGCTTTTACTACAGCTGGACACATAAGACTCTGCATCCACTGACCTGTGATTGTCCTGGTACTGTTGAACATGCTTTGGAAATCGGAAGGAGACTTTATAGACTGGTTTCGGACATATGGGCTAATATCGGACTTATGACCTTGAACTGGAGTGGGTTGGAATGCTTTCTCAATGTTCCATTCCTCTTATATATAAATCTTTCCCTTATATCCATATGCATGTTTATGAATTTCTTTCTCTAGTCTACCCAGACTAACACATGGAGTTTGGACCCAAAGCAATAAAACAGTAAACAATTCTTGTTTCACAAGAATAACTGACCAAGAGGCAGAATAAACTAGGCCAATATGTCTGTATTTACTCATGAACCTATCACTCCCTGATGTATCATCTTTTCCATTAATTCAACAGCTGTGATTAGATATACCCCACTTGCTTAAAGGTTGGGATCAGTGAATTCAAAGTTCATAAAAAAATACATATATTGAAAATATAATTAATCCTGATATTCATGTACTGATCTATTTAACATTCTAACTCTATCTCATTAACACAGTAAATTACCTATTACATTATTTATTACTTTATTCTACAAAAAACTGGAAAACATAAATGTGTTTCTACAAAGGAATATGAGAAATGCATCTATTAAAAATAAGAAAAATAAAAATCTTGACCAAGGAAAGTATAAACCATACAAGAACACAGAGACTGAGGAATGAATTGAAAAAAAGAGGTCATAAGGCCCTACACAGATACTGCCATTGAACAGAGAATGTGAATTTATTCTTCCTAGCTGCCAACAACCATGGTAAATATGGCACGGTAAAAAAGTGATTTTCTGTGAGAAGCAAACATCTGCACTCCTCAAGAGAATCAAAGCTATTTCCTATCTCTCACTCCCACTCTGAAAGAAATGCTCTAGAAGATACTGAAAGACATGTGGGGAAATGTCCCAACTGTGTCACAACAGCAAATGAGTTTACAACGCTGTTTTTTATGCTGTCCTTGATTAAAACAGATGTCTGCAATGGAATCCAGATCATATGACCCATGGACACAATTTTTCAAGTGACATAGTGAACCTGACTGGCAGTAGAGAACTGCAAGTCCAAGAGCATAGTCTGATAAACCAATTATTAACACTACAGCAGCCAACGCTTAGAACAAGCTGAAGTAGACATCCACAGTTGACTGGATATCACATTCACTGGTATGTGCATACAACAGAATATGATTCCATAAGAAAGATTTTTCAGACCACAACTTGAGTGAATGAGCCTTGAAAATATCACACTGATAGAAGTAAATCATTCACAAGAAGACTGATGAACTACATATTCATGATATTAAACTAAGCAAATAAATATAGAGGACCCAAAGATTGTTAGGGGCCACCACCAGTAGGAGGGGGAGAGGCAGGGAGAATTTTTGCTTAGGGAACAGTTTGTGTTAATGGTAATAGAATAATTTAGAAAATTACAGCAAGAATGGTAGCACAACTTTAAAAATGTAATCAATTCCACTGAATTATAAATGCAGAAACTGTTGCACTGACATGTGCTTTGCGGTATACAGTTTCAACAAAATAAAAGTTAATATTAAAAAAAATTTTTAAAGATTTCTAGCACTAATTTGCAAAAACAAAACTTAAATAGCCAAAATCATGCTTCTAAAATGTATATCCTCACTCCTTCTTCCTTTGAAAATGACCAATGTTATCTATTCTAGATTTAATAGCATGTCAATCTATATCCCCTGACCCAGAACTAAAATCCCACTTTTGTTTGCTTGTCTGACACTTGTTCTTCAATGTCCTTCTGATACCACAGAGTCAGAGGAATCTAATGTAAGCAATCCCTTCTCCCAAACCCATGTTTCCTTCTGCCTTCCTTGGTGTGTCAAGGGAAGCCCTTTCCCCACCCCACCTCCTACCATCTGGGCTAACATTTTTACAATCCTATTCTTCTCCTTCCTCTGCTTAACTTTGTACAGTCATTATTGCTCTTTTACTGAACTTCCCACACAGAACCATAGTCTGCCTTTTTATTTCTAGCTCCATGCCTGTCACATGATCTCCACTCCAGACCAAAGTCATCCTTCCAGGTCAGATGCCCATCACCGCAAGGCCCTCCCAATAGCTTTCTGCATTATCTTGTAGCCATTTCCTCCCATCCACTCCAATTTACCTTCCACACTACAGCATGAATAATATTAATAGCATAATATTAATATAATAAGAACAATAACAATAGTATGAATAATATTCCTGAAGTCATGATGATGTCAGTTGATACAAAAACATGGAAGGAGTCCTGTAGTGCAGTAAGTTATGTATTGAGCTCCTAATCACAAGATCATCAGTTTGAAACCCACCAGTCACTCCAAGGGAAAAAGATGAGCCTGTCCACTCGCAGGAAGATTTCCCAGTCTTAGAAACTCAAGTGGACAGCTCAATTCTGTCCTAGTGGTTGCTGGGAGTCAGGATCAAGTGGGTGGTATTGGGCACCCCCCAAACTTCAACTGGTTCCCTCTGCTCTTCTACAGCAGCTTCTTAAATAGGTCTAACTCCCTATCACCTTTCCCTCCCACACTCGATGTTCCAGCTACTCCTACATTGCGCTTCATCTTCCCATTTCTATTCGTGGAACTGTAATGTGGCATGCCCTCCCCTTCATCTCTGCATAGGAAAGACCAGGTCTAAATGCCATCCAACCCAGGGAGTCTTTACTACTCTTCTCATTAAGAAGCAGCGATTCTTTTCTCCTCTTTCCGTAATTCCTGGGAGAGCTGTCAGCCCATCTTATCCTCAATTCCACACTGTCTAGCCTAGACTTCACACTGCTTCACAACTATGCTCCAATTCCAAGCCAACACCGGTACTGCCAGCACACTGATTACAGTCTTCCATCACGTGGTTACATAAGGCCACTCGAGTCGCTGCACCAGCAGCACTGTGTCATACTGATTACTACACACCGCACCTCCCATTGTAATTAGCTGTTTATATCTGTCTCCTCCAACACTACAAGCCTTATTTGTCTTTGCAATCTAGTGAAGTCACCCAGTCACTCTCCGCATACTACCCTACCTTAATTCTCGGTAGAGCTGGTCTTTCTTGCTTTTCTTTTTATTTATGGTCTGTCGCCTTCCCACTGGAATGTACACTCATTGAGAATATGGACTCAGTATGCTTTTGTTCTCAACCATATTCCTGGCTTCTAGAACAGTGCCAGGCATAAAACAAGGGGTGCAAAGTTTCAGATGAACTATTATATAGATGAATAATTCTTCAACGGCTATTCTAGTCCTAGCACAGCAAGGGTATCAAATAAATGCCTCCTGAATTTGATTTCATCATATTTTATGAAACATTTCTCACATTTACTTTAAGCATATTTCATAAGCTTTGTTGGCCAGCAATCTTGAACTCCTCTCCAGCACCTAGCTTTACACGTCCTAACCCCTTATACACAGAGCCAAACAAAACTCACTGTGACTAAGTCAATTCCAACTCATAGTGAGGCCGCAAACCTTTATGGGAATCTCATCTTTTTCCAAGGAGCAGTTGGTGGATTTGAACCACTAACCATGCGGGTAGTAGCAAACACTTTGTCAACAACAACATCCATGTTCCTTGCCTGATTGTCGTATTGTTTCCTGTGGGTGTGTTTAAGGAAAGTAGATGTTATTAATTGCTTGAGAAGTTATTAAACTGAACTGTGGGTTCCATTAAAGTTCAACTGATTTACAAGGTTTTCTTTAAGGTCTGAATTTGTGTCTTCAGTAAAGAGAAGTCTGTATTTGTTATTAAACCACATAAAGCCTCCCTCCCCGAGGAAAGGCAGCACCAACTGCCCCAACAACCAGATGCTGGGGAGCTCTGGAATAGACCTGGTTCTGACACATAGTACCCAGGCGATTCTGGGCATATTATCTACCCTCTCTCTACCTCAGTATCCTCCTTAAATGAAGACTTGCACACTTGTCCTACACAGCAGTCTATTGCTTCACAGTTAAATCCTTGACAGTCTCTTCATTACTAGATTTAAATTATTCAACTCCAATCAGGATGAGTTAATACAGGTTGCCTTAACTTCCATCGGTTGTTATATAAAATAGTAGGGGATTATGTTTACGAGTATTAATTTATCATTAACTTTTCATGACTGCTCAGTCAGGGAATGCAGGTGCCTTAAGCACCTGAGAATTAAGCTCCTGAGAATTCCTGGTGCCATGGCACAGTGATGTGCCAGGGTGGCCCTATCCCACACTGAAGATGAATTCTTCTTCCCTTAACACCCCACACAGGAAACGGCGCAGCCATCAGATTCCGGTTCAGCACAAGGACTGCACCTACAAAATACACGACGGAACAGCATGGCCCAGCTCAGGAATGGATGATGAGAAAAATAAATAATGGCAAGGGTTTAACGTGAAGGTCGGTGCACCTCTCCGTCAAAATGCCTTTGACAGTCTCCAAATCCCTGTGGGCGGTGGCTCTGTTTGGACATGGGGAGTGGCTGGCCAGCCTCACTGCTGGATGTCGTGGATTCGGGTAGGAGACAGGATGCACTGAGAGCCACACAGCCTGCCCGAGAGCACACAACCCTGTCTGCGCACAAACTCAAAGGGCTTCCTCCTGCGCTTCAATTGCCCAAAAGCAACCTACCGAAGAAGGTATCTGGCAAAGAACCGCTCTTCATGTGATCAAAGTCAAATGCTCATTCTCTCACAAATCTCAAAATGTATTTGCCTAAGGACGACGCACAGAAAGCGTGTTTGCTTCAATAAGCACTGTCAGCTCAGGAGCGACATGGAAATGCAAGCCAGCCTGAGCGTGGGACGGACCCAAGGACAAGCGGAGGACGGCCAACCCTCCCTAGCCCGGGTGCAGACAAGCACTCTTGACCAGAAAAGGTCCTTGTGCGTTTTGGGGTTCTGGCTTGCACAGCGAAGGCTTCCCTGCCAAAGCGCGAGCTCCCCGTGTGGTCTGTGTGGTCTGCTCTGGCGACGGCGTCTGTGCCGTGGTTAGCTGAGCTCACTCCCACTTCCACAAATGAAATGTACAGTGTCCGGGGTGCCCTGAACGGAGCTGTGACACAGGACCTGCTAGAAGGGAACCTCTCCTATCTGCTTGTGATCTGTACAGTAGGCCCGGAAAGTGCTCTCAATAGCTTCATGGGGCAAAGGGAATGAGGAGATTGTGGCATTTTCCTGCAGCTTGTAAAGGGCCCTCGTATGTGCTATCTTGAACTCAGGTCTCACTGCCAACAAGTCAGTTATGACCCATCCCTGCTTTGAGGCGTCCTGGTGGTGTGGTGTAGTGCTCATGCATTGGGCTGTGGTCCTCAAGATCACCGGTTCAAAACCACCTGCTGCAGGAGTGAGCTGGGGCTCTCGACATCCAGAGAGAGTGACAATGTTGACACTTTCAGGGGCACATCTACTCCCTGGTATAGGGCTGATATGAGTTGGCATCAACTTGATAGCAGTGAATTTGGTTTTGGGCTTATTCTTGATTTAAAACTCAATGCAAATTAAAGTTATTGGATAAAGGCAGTATAGACAGCAACTTTCTTTTTAATCAAGGGATAAGACAGAAGCACTTAAGATGAGAGACAGTCACTTACCTCAAAATTCACTGTTATCAAGTTGATTCAGACTCTTGGCTACCCCATGGGACAGAGTAGAACTTTTTATGGGAGCAGACTGCCTCCTATTTCTCCCGAGGAGCTGCAGATGCTTTCAAAATGCCAACAGTGTAGCTAGCAGCCCACCTTGTAACCTTGTAGCCCACTGCAGGGCTCTCAAAAGAGTAGGTAAGTCAATAAAAGTATTAAACAAACAGTCTGGACTAGAACTTGGCAAGAACCCTGCTACTTTTTTCACAGGTAGTCTTCAGTAAGAGAAGATGGTCTGGAGGTCTGTGACCTTTCATACAAACATAACATGACTTCCTCAATAAAGAATTCCACATCTGAGGGATTTAAAGTACTTCATAATTGTTATTTCAATTCTCTACTGCATTCCTTCTAGTGACAAGATAGATAGATGATGATGATGATAGATAGATAGATAGATAGATAGATATAGATAGATAGATAGATAGATTTTTTTTTGGTTTTTTGGGGGGGCATCACTGCCCTCTGGTGGTGGAAGTATGAGGCCCAGCTTTTGCTCCTGTGGAGCCACAGCTGGAATTGAACCTCCATCCCAGTGGGCCACAGAGATAGATAGATTTTAATGAGACATATGTTACCTGTGGCGGATGAAAAGCATAAAGATTAAATGAATGACGTAAGTAGATAAATCCTCTGCCTTGTGGCCAGAAGGAGAACAGAAACATCCTTATTGTGTGGACAGACTTCCTGAAAGATGTTAACAGAAAAACAGAAACAGACCAGAATTTACATACCCACGGGAATCTTCGCCCTTTAAGGCTATATGCTTATTATAACATTTCACTGATGCACAGCATAATTTAGGAAGACCTCTTCTGAAAGATCCCAGCCACTGATGAAACCTCAGGAAACGCAGGTCTGACCTAAGAATCATGTGGTTAGTTGCCGTGAGTCTGAATCAATCCGAAGCATGTAACTGGCTTCCGGTTTCTTGGGTTTGGCTTGGTTTCTTTGGGTCATTTGGGGCCCAAGGGGGCGTGGGGCCCTTTCCATGAATATCGGAATTCCTGGGTTGTGCCAACAATTAACATGCTTGTATGCTAACCAAGTTTGGAGGTTAAACTCTACCTGTGGGTGCCCTGGAAGAAGGCCTGGTGACCTAACCCCAAGCCCCCCGCTCCTGAAAACGCTGTGGAGCACAATCTACCCTCACACACGGGGTCAGAGCGGTCATCAACCAGGCAGCAACGGGACTTTTGATTCATGTCAATAGCATTCCTTCCATCTTTCAGCTGGAGCAAAATGTGTTCTTTGAAAGAAGCCTTTGTGGGCTGAGCCCCGGTGGTTCAGTGGTTGAGTACGGGACTACGGCCCTCAGACTTGGGTTATAATCCAGCAGCAGCTCTCCAAGAGCAAGGCTGGGTCTCCCACTCCCACCCGAGGGCAGCGATGCGCCCCCACTCCCCCAAAACAAACAAAATAAAGAAGCATTTGTTATCTTCTTAGAAGTACCTGGATGTCTAGTTAGAGGCACACTTAGAAAACAAAGATAATCATCAAGGTGGATATGTTTAATCAACAAATACTTGATTTTCTTATGTGACTTATAAACTATATACTTCTGAAGATAATTTTTTTGAATCACAACAAAACACCTTTATAACACAGTAGCAGCTTTTGGGAAAACAAGTCATATTAATCTTTAAAGGGCACATTTCACTTTTTCTGTGATGTCTCTAGAATTGGCTTTGTGTACACATTAATTTGACCAGATAATGACAATCTGTGATTCTACTTTCTCTCTTTTCTAAATTCACTCATGAGATTTTCTGGTGTACCTCACATGTGCCAGCACTGTGCTGGTACTGGGGATGTAATGGTGAACACTAGTGGGGTGGGATCTGGTTTCATGAAGGCAGTCACAATCAGGTGGGATGACAACTACAAACTCATCAACAACAATGAGACAATGCAATGGAAAAAGATGTACAGTGATATAAAAACCTATAATAATGAGACCCAGCAGGGTAGAGGGGCTTCCCTAGGGAAATGAGGTTTTAGAAATAGAAATTAGATAGCTAAGCAACATGAATTAAGGGGAAGGAGGAGAAAGAGGGTGGGGTTGGGGATGGGAGAGAAATGGTATTACAAATAGTGTGAACAGTGTGTACCAAGGCACTGTAGGATTTTAAAAGGGTAGGACATGTTGAAAGTAGGCCAGTGGCACTTTAGTATTGCGAGCTACTGAAAGAGTGCCATATGATGAGGCCCATTAGAGAGTTAGAGTTAGACTGTAACTGGTATCACAGTGGTTACTTGTGGGACTGCTAACAGCAAGGTCGTTAGTTCAAAGCCACCAGCTGCTTCTAGGGAGAAATTCTACTTGTGTAAAGTTCTATTCTTGGAACCCTACAGGAGAAGTTCTACTCTGTCCAATTGGGTTGCTATGGTCACTATAAGCAGTGAGTTCAATTAACACTCCATAAGAACTTGCACATGTTGAGGGTCTGTAGTTGGCTTGTGACTGAGGTGAAGCCACATATGAATTTACAATGAGAGTGGGAGTAAAGAAAGAGAAAGAACACCAGGAGATCCACATGGAGGAGTTGAGGGCCAGGAGGAGAGCAGGCAGGTAGGCTACATAATAATCTAGAAGAGAGGGTGGCATGAATAAAAAGGGAGATAAATTAATGGATCTGAGTATCAAGGATGTAAAATAAGTAAAGAAATGACTGGGGTTCTGTAGTCTCTACTCAAAGAGAATACTTTGGATTTGTTTACCAATTCCTTGGTAATTATTTGAAAAACCAAAACACATTGTATAATGTTAGAGGGGAGGTTGAAATCCCTGTATCATATTCTCTGTATCATATTTATGGCATTTCCTTAGCATATTTTAGGTGAGGGAAAAAGTAGCAAAGAAAAAAACAATATTTACATAAAAATGTATGATCCTGAAAAAAATGTGCTACATCTGGGTAATGAACAAACTCATGCCTTAGAGAATATTCTGAGCAAATAGTTCTTCCTTGGGCAGAAGGGTACACTAAGAACAGTGCAGCATCCATGACCATACTCTATCAAGTGGAAGGTAAACCCCTGTTGATTATTTCCATACACCATTTGTCCTTTATTACAGGGTTCATAAATTGGGTGATTTTACATCTCTAAAAGGATGGGATGGCTCAGGAATTTAATAAGCATCATCTAGTTTCATAATAAACCATTTAGTAGGTAGCACTAATGCCCAATAGACTTACATCTATTCCTTCACCAGTGACTTTACCCACACGGAAAAGTTATTTCTATATTTATATTACTACTATATGTCATCTTCACTCCACATCTTCCAGGAAAAAATACCTCCTTCAAAAGCCTGGAGTACAGTGCCAGAGTAATGTAGTCAGACATTCGAACCATAGTCCGTATTATGATTATATGAGCATTCATAACCAAAAGTCTTGTTCTGTATGACACTGCCCACAGGTCTGTGTCTGGTGTATCAAACCAATTTGCATTATAGCTCAGAACAGTTACTAAAGTGGGAGCTGAGTTTTCACTGGTCTCATATATCAACAATAAATGAACAATAAATGTACCAGTGGAATTCTAATACCATGAAGTTAAAACAGACCCACTCCACCCTCCAAAAAACTTAATTTTGAGATTTCAATAACTAGCATTTAAACCCCCACTACAAAAATGCAGGTTTTGACTTGGGAAGAAAGGTATTCAATGTGAAAATCTCTGAGGAAAGAATATGAAACCACAGTATGAGAATAAACTCACTTCTAAAGGCAAAGTACACATTCTTAAGTATGCTACTTTGGGAGATTTAAGTCACAGAATCAAAGAGTTATTTAAACAGAGAACTAACTTCTCTTTTCCTTCCTTTTTAAGAAAGTCACTGAAGTACTAAAGTATATGTGAAGAAGCACACACAGCCTATAAGAGTATCTTGACAGCCATCATTCAGAACATCACTCAGAGTTGTGCCTGCATTGGGCAGATAATGGTATCTTATACTCTTGATGCACCACAATAGTTCTTTGAGAAATGTGTGCTTTGTCTTGTTTATTCACATTTAAATGTGTGCCTTGAAATCTTTCCAGCAGGAAGGGGAAATGATGGAAAATCTTGGATTGGGGTTAACAATTAAACTCTCAAACATTTTAACTCCTGCATTTCAGTAGCATTTGTCACCCTGTCAGCTTCTGAGGGCCTCATGTGTCTCGGGACAGACCTGCGCTTGGTAGGGTTTTCATGGGCTGAGTTTCCCAAAGAAAATCACCAGGTCTTTCTTGTGAAGCACTTCTAGCTGGACATGAACCTTTAATCTTTCAGTTAGCAGGCAAGGACATTAGTAATTTGTATCATCCAGGGACTCCTATAACATTGTAGGATTGCCTCAAAAGAGTGATTCATGTAAAAATACAAATTTTCCCCTGGCACTAATGATCTCTTGTGTGCCAACTTATAGCACACAGAAGCATTCTATGATACTATTAAAACACACCTGGAAAAAGAGTCCTATAATAAAAATATTGACTCCTTTAAGATTTCCTCTGCTTAATAAAGATCCTAAGATGGGTTACATTGTCCATGATTCTTTAAATATAACTACAACTTTGTGCACTCACCAACATTTTAGTAAGGAGAAGAGAAAGGAGTTATCCAGTCTTGGCCTCAGACCATTTTATAATTTCTGAAATCCAGGTTATATAATTTTCATTCGATTTTCACTTTTCATGAAGAGTCCGGGTTGGTGCAACGGGTTACATGTTAAGTTGCCCAGCACAAGGTCAGCAGTTCAAATTTACCAGCCCCTCCCCAGAAGAAAGATGAAGCTTTCCGCTGTCATAAGGATTTACAGTCTCAGAGACCCACAGAGCGGTTCTACTCTGCCCTATGAGGTCACTATGAAACAGAATCAATTCAATGAGAGTGAGTTTGGCGTTTTTCCCTTTTCTTGAGCTTCACTAAAGAACTATATCTGGAAAGGTGGTAAGAACAAACTACTATATGCAAAATCTCATGCATCCTTTTTCTGAACAGAAAAATAATTAAAGTTGTATTTATCAAGGCTAATATAGCATTTTCCAGATTCTATGAGGAAGGAACAAACTACTGAAGATTCTTGGTATGAGAGTTAACTCTTTGCTGCTCTTACTGTTTGTTATGAAATTTTATCATGAAACATATAAAAAAGTCGAGAAAATAGTACAATGAAATGCCATCACACAACTCAAAATGACATTTACCTCCAATCTTGATTATAATCTCCTATTTCACTGCTTGCTTCTCCTTGATTGTTTTAAAGCAAATCTCATAAGTCACACCTGAGGTGACAGAAAAAAAAAACCCTCCAAAGATATATGCCACTTGTTAACTGCAGAAATATTGCTGTATATGTCCAAAAGTAATCAAATTAGCGATCATGATAAAAATGTCTCTTCGATTTCCCAAATAAACCTTAAATAGTCACGCCTCTGCTTATAAGAGAAGCAATGGGAACCTGGATACACACAGAGTATGCAATGTAAAGATGGAGCAGAGAAATGTGGTCAGAAGCCAAGGACTGCTAACAACAACCAGAAATTAGAAGAAGCAAAAATTCTTCCCTGGAGTCCTAAGAAGGAGCGTGGCCCTGTCTGCACCTTGATTTGGGGTTCTGGCCTCCAGAACTGTAAGAAAATAAGCCCCTGTTGTTTAAGTGACCCAATTTGCAGTAAGATACAGTTGGCAGCCACAAGAAAGTAATATGATATGATGTAACCTATAAGAATTCCATTATGTACTCTGAAAGGCATCATATTAGAAGCTGCATGGATAGAGTGGAGGGAAATGCAGAATTAAACTCAAAGCCATAATACAGAGATGCTTGGAATAGAAAGGGGGAACCAATTTCAGGGATCTACATATAGCCTCCTCTCTGGGGCACGGTCAACAGGGAAATGAGTGAAGGGACACATTGGACAGTGTACGATATGAAAAAGTAATAACAATTTAAATTATTAAGGGTTCATGAGGGAAGGGGGAAGGGGAGGGAAATGTGTGGAGCTGGTACTGGGGGCCTAAGTGGAGGGAGGATGTTTTGAGAGTGATGATGGCAACAAGTGTGCACATGTGGCCTGCATACAATTCATGTATGTATGGATTGTGATGGGAATTGTATGAGCCCCCAATAAAATGATTTATTTTTAAAAAGGAGAGGGAAAGAGGAGCTTATACCAAGGGTTCAAGTAGAAAATATTTGGAAATGAATTTTGCAACATGTGTACAAATATACTTGATACAAATGATGTATTGAATGTTATAAGAGCTCTAAGAGCCCCCAATAAAATCATTGAGAAAAAGAGAGAGAGATGCTTACTCATTGGATAGAGACTAGTTTGGAACACCACCCCGTACCCCCAAGACGGTCAGTCTTCAGATCTGGAAATGAATTCACAGCCACAGCTCAATTTTCAACCAAACAACTGACAGATATATAACGAAAATGAAAATAGTAATTCTGTGGAGTTAGCACACCTCAGAATAATCAACAATTTGTGAGGAATGGGACAGCATTCACCCAAGAACAAGGTTCAGAAGGTTTTGGAAAGAAAGAGGAATGGGGATAGGAAAACAGGGAGGAAGCAGGGTCAGTGATGTTATGTTGTGCGCATTGAAATCAGTGAAACAAAATGCGTATGACTGTTGAATGGAAAACTGATCTGCTATCCAAATCTTCATCCAAATCACAAGACAGTTTTAAAATGGTTTTGTTTTGTTTTTATTTCCGTATAGAACATTAAGACTTATGGACTCTGTGATACACATATAACACCACTCATGCCTTATAAAAATACAGTTCTCTCATTTATCAAATATCTAATCTGACTTTGAATTTCCCAAATTATCTCATAATTTTATATTTTAATTTTATAGTTGGTTTATCCAAATCACATTCCAAATATGGCTCAAGCATGCTTGATACAGAGCCTAATAGCAGTCCCCATTGGCACCTTACGGAGCCCTGGTGGCACAGTGTCACACTGAGCTGCTCACCAGAAGGTCAGCAGTTTGAAACCACAGTCATTCCTCAAAAAAAAGATGGGGCTTTCTACTCCCATAAAATAGAAACCCACAAGAGTAATTCTACCCACTGCCATGGGGCCACTATACGTGGCAGTGAGTTTCCCCACTTTATTTTTCTTACCATTTATTGAACAAACTGGGTTTAGACATGTCCATATTCTGTATTTGACTGGTTATATCCCATGATGTTTTCCATTTAATGGTCTTTTCCCCAGCCCACCATACTCCCACCCCCGTACTTCTTATAACACCTGTAAAGATTTAAAGAAATGAGAACAACCTTTCATTTCTGACAAAAAAACTTCACAGGTGGATCTGTGCATCTTCTAGAACATTTCACATTACAAGTATGCAATGTCTGCTGCTATCTCTTTGTACTGCTATTCTTGATCAGTGGGCTCAGGGGTTAGCAGTCTGATTCATCCATTACAAAACTCCCCGTCAGGCTTTCAGTAGGCTGGCTGACTCCTAATAAGCACTGCATAAACCTGTTACTAAACACCACTGTAATCAAGATGATTCCTCTTCCTAGCAAACTTACAGGCCAGAGCAGAACTGCCCCACAGGGGTTGTGATACTGAAACCATTACAGAAGTAGACAGCCACCTCTTTATCCCACAAACACTGCTTCATTTACAAAGAGTATAGCATCCCAACTGAACCCCATCAGCATCTTATCCATTCAGATACTTGGCCTAAAATATGAAACCTATCTTTAAAGAATAAAAGTCAGAACCAATCTGACCATGATTTTTTATTAGGTCTTATAGCCTATGTGCTCAGTCCAAACACCTCAAGCAACCAACCCTTAAAACCATCTATGTTCAGTGTACCTAATCCTATCATAACTAACACAAATCATCATCTCATGCTGGGTTCTGTGGCTTTAATTCAGTATTCAACACATTTTCCTCTTTCCCTGAAACCAACTCGAATCCTCTCAAGAATAAAACTTCTTTCTAATATTCTTGTCCAGGTCCCCTGCTTTCTTCTAAGACTGGAGCAATTATTCTTTTAAGAGACTACTCCTCTTCACCATCCAAACTAGTGGCCAGGTAATTTGTGGCCCTGGCTACAAGAACAAGTAACTCCAGGCCAACTGGAGTTCCCCCTAATGTTCTGAGGAGGTAGCATCCAGGAAGGAGGTCAGGTCCACTTCTTGAGCAATTCGGGTTTACTGGTAGCTGCATACCAACCACGCAGGGGAAGCTGGTCCAAAGGGAGAGCCATGATAAGGCATAGACATTCTTGGTTGTAGAGGACTTCCTGTTGGAGCCCCACCTCATTTATCCCTTATTGAGACCACACAAGCCAAAAAAAAAGACAAACAGTTCTTCCAAGCTATTTGGGCTTCTATAATTCCCAACCAAATTATAAACCATATAAACTAAAGACAATCCCTATCATGACGCTAAATGACACAATGCCAGTAACCATGCACGGTGTGTGAAGACACTTAGCACCTTACTAAGCAAGAACAATGGTCGTTTATTGCTTACTCAAAAGCAATAGTCACAGCCAGTGAGTCAATTCTGACTCATAGCAGCCTATAGGGCAAGACTGAACTGTCCCATGGGTTTCTGAGACTGCACCTCTTCCTCCAGCAAATGATCTCGACCTGCTGACCTTGGAACCCACCGGAACCCACTCCACCCCCAGGCATCTGTGGACTCCTCCTTGCATGCGAAATGCTTTACTTGTTTTTGTAGTTAATCCTCACAGAATGACCTTTGCTTTGAAGAAATGACACAGGGAAAACTTAAAATTCAACAAAGAAAAGTATCTTGCCCAGTGTAGCACATTTAACAGATAGCAGAGGAGGGATCTGAACCAGATGTGCATCTAAATGGCATTCTTTCTTCACTATGCTACATGGCCTTAAACAAAAAATAAATACTGAGGGAGAAAAGAAATGGGGTGGGGCTGATTAGTGGTTTAAATTATTTAATACAAAGCTGGTTTTCTGAAAGATAAACCCTCATCTAATTCATAATAAAAGTACTTTTTAAAGTTTTTTAAATAAATAAACACTTGTTACTGAACTTAGCAGAGAGCCTAACTGATGAGACTTCATTTAATCCCTGAGTTTCCACCAGCCTCAGAGTACAAGTTTCTCTATCATTAGAGATAATACCATCAATGTGTTCATGTGTAAATAAATGAACTATATGAAAATCTGCATCTTAAAAAAGCTATCGCACAATTCCTCCAGAATTGCTAGTGGCAGCCTGAACACTAAATGCTGGCATTTCTCTTAAAATAATGAGTAAAAGGAATGAATATTTAAGACCACTCTGTCAGAACAAGTTGTATACAACTCCCCTGGCAGTGATATTTCAAAACAGCAAAAAAAGATTTGTGAGCACCTGTCAGTGTCCGACATGCCTACAGCTCTCTGATTGCTCAGAGGAATATTCCTGTGTCATCATTAGACACTAATAGTTATTGAGCACTCCCAGGGCTTGGAGGCAGGAATGGAAGGCCTTTATGAAGAAAAGAGTCCTGCTTCATTGCTTAACAGAGAGAGGCCAGGAGGACCGTGACAGCCATGGACAAGAAGAGAATCTAAAAGTCATCAGTTCTCTTTATATACAATCTGCCTCCATTGAGCCGATGTTCTTTATTGGGCTTATATCTCGAACCGTGGCTGGCCTTGTCTCGCCTGCTATCTGGAATGCCTACTACCCAACCAGCTTGAAGGCAACCATGATCCTCAGCATCCAGCCCAGCACCTTCCACTGGGAAGCATCCCACAGTTTGTTTGTTTGTTTGTTTGTTTGTTTGTTTGTTTGTTTGTGGCATCACTGCTCTCTGGTGGTGAGAGAAGGAGGCCCAGCCCCACTGCTGGAATTGAACCTCCGTCCAAGTGGGCCGCAGTCCCACGCACAACCACTATGCCACCGGGGCTCAGCTCCCACAGTTTGTTTTATTGTTAGTGTTCCGCTAGGTTTGGGCTTCATTCATTTTCAACGCTTTGCTTAAGCAACGGGTTGGCTATTGTGGGCTCTCCTGGGGGCATCTAGTGGTTGGCTCTTCTGGAGGGCCAGAAGTTGCCCCAGAGGCGGACTTCTCACCTATAAGTTGGTAACAGCACAGCCGAAGGGAGAGGGCACCCAGCATGTACTGAAGAGCAGCCATTGCATCCCCAGCAGGACAGGATTTAGTTAATTTGCCTTGGGGAAAGATAAACCTAAAGAACACAGTCCTGTCACAGAATCAAAAAGGCCTCAAAGGAGATCCGCTATGTAAAGGGGCTCTTTAAACCAGAAGGGAAGTGCCAAGAGAAGGCAAATGAAGTTTGCGGCTGCAGTGACACTGGCAAAGGCACACACACCTGGGAAGTAGGCCATGGTATGAAACAAGCCAACTTCAGCAAGAGGGGTCCCAGAGGGTGCAATCCAAAGATGGCAACAAGGACCCTACTGACCAGAACCTCCCTCAATGCAACATGTTTCCTGAGTGTGAGAAGCTGAGGAATAACTAAAAGACCAGACTCACTGGCATCGAGGACGCCATCGGGACCCTGTAGGCAGGGCGGAACTGGCCCTGTGTGTTTCTGAGGCTGGAGCTGTTCACTGGACTAGAAAGTCCCGTCTTTCTCCTGTTTTGAATGGCTGACCTGGTGAATCGCAGCCCCGTCCCAATCATTCCGCCAGCATCCCAGGGAGAGGCACTAGTCTATGGCAAAAAAACAAAGTCACTGCCATCAGGTCATGGCCACCCTATGCCTTTCTGGGGCTGCACCTTTGTGGGAGGAGAAAGTTCTGTATTTCCCCCAAGGAGCTGCTGCTGGTTTCAAACTGCTGATCTTGCTGTCAGCAACCCAACATGTTAACCACTACACCCCCAAAGCTCCTTTGCCTTGAAAATGTAGCCCCAAACAGCCCATATAGCTGGAGATCCCTGCCCTTCATAGAGCTTATATTCTAAATCAGAAAGAGTCAATAGACAAATGACATAAGAGGTAACTAAATTATGTTACACCATGAGATCAGAACAACTCGACAGTAGCCACCGACCATTACGGAATGTTTCGATTAAGGACTCAATCAATGAAGCTCTATCAAAGCAGGGTGATGGAGAGCAGAATTTTAAATTAGTCTAGAATACAGACTTACTGGACCCTCAGATAATGGAGCAATCTTTCAACCTTGAATCACAACTATCTGACTACCCCTTCAAATGATCTTTAAAGCAAACCATGATTTATCTCAATTAGTAGAGAATTCTTGCCTTGAGCATTGCACACCTTTAAAAAACTTGTCTCCATGCAGTCAAATTGACAGCATTAGCTCTAAAGCTGGGGTAGAGAAGGTCCAGTCTGCAGGCTGTATGAGAGTAGCATGATCCTCCGACCCGGCTTACATCACATGCCCCACAAAGTGGAGCAGCTCCAGCCATCACGAGGGGCGAGTTAATAAGATGTCTGATTGGGATGGCCCACAAAGATGTTAGAAATATCCCGGTGACCCTTGGCCCCTGCTCTAAAGCATAGGTGAGAAGTTCAGATGGCAGTTGATGGCAGTGAGGTGATTTTGGAAGAAACTATGAGAATGGCACCACATTGAGAAAAATGTAACCTGAGTCCCTGAACCTCACTTGTGGAAACTTTTGAATGGGCATATGTTTTGCTAAGTATCTTTTCACCAAAAAGAGTATGTTAGAAAACAATTGCAGGATCTCCGAGTAAGAGGATTGGAAAGTGTAAGCGGTGGGTTGTGTTCCATGAGTCTCTTCAAAACCCTCCGACAGTCACAGGAAACTAAGCAAAGCCACATCTGTGCCTGAGTGAAACAGGAAATCTGACAAGTCCAATTGCCAAGAAATAACACAGGCCCATTCTCCATATTTTTCTTCCCCATCTTTACTCAAAGTTATTGACCCCGATATGCTGCATAGCACATTATGGAGGAAAATAAGAAAAGACTACACCAGAGGCACAACAAGGAAAATTGTGAAAGTCAAAAGCAAAGTAAAAATAACTGTAAACCAGAACTTGAGGAAAGGACAAATTCAACAGGACTTTCAATATGATTTCATTTCCCCCTCTTAAGAACAGTGAACTCTAGGTGAAGGATGAAATACGGCTTCATTTTTAGTAACAACCCCAAATTCGGGCAGGGCTTCCAGGGGGCACTGTACTGAGAAAGAGCTCTGGGTCCTGGATGGAACAGAGGAGACATTTCAACCAGGGCTCAACACAGAGAAATATAGGCAGTCGGGCATCACATTTGACTTCTCTTCCCAGTAAATTCTCCTGCGTTAAGCAGTCAGCAAATACTTACCAGCCACCAACTAAGTGAAAGATAACACCAGGAGTAGGAGGGAATTTGGAAGCTATATATCGGTTGGGCCTAAAGGAGTTTATAATCTATCTGGGAAGAACGAGTTTAAGTCCAAGGCCAAAAAGCCTAATGTGTTTCCCACAGGAAAAAGATTACAGTATGTCGGATGAAGATAAGACTTTTCCACAATTCTATCTCCTACAAAATATTAAACAGATATTAGAAACTATTTGCCAGCTTGAAAGCTTAGTTATTCTTCCTGAAAGCCCCAGCATCCAGAGGCCTTTGTCTCTCCCACAAAAGATAGGGTTGACTCACTGCTGTTAGGACAATGGGCCACTTCCCTTGAAAGCTTTGGTTAGATCAAGTCTCCAACCCAAGGCGATCAAGGTTAGGCCACCACCATGAATCTTAGGTCTGTCCTCCTTGTCACATGGGAACACTAATATCTCCCTTGCATATCACGTGTGCCCCTAGATCATCCCCCTCATTACTGTATTACCTATAGGATAACCCTTTCCTATGATGTAATTAGGGGCCTTGCATGTCCCCCCAAAATATATAAGGCTTAGTCAGAATAAAGGAGCTCTCTCATCCCTATCCCCACCCTACCCTCTTGCCCTTTCTCTCACCTGCCTTTCCTCCCCTAACGCCTATCCCTCTCTTCCCTGTTCCCTTTTCCCAAGTCCTCTCCTCCCCTCTCATTCTCTCTCTCCACAAAGACCACCAAGCAGGGCTGAGGTGAGCATGCTGATCATAAAATGTGACTGACTCCACAGATGGGCCTTGGACCTCCACTGAAGTACTTCCTCAATGCAAAAATACTTTGTTCTATTAAATTGGCATTTTATGATGCTCACCTTCCCAACACAATCACTGAAGACAAATGTGTGCATAAGCAAAAGTGGTGAAGAAAGCTGATGGTGCCTGGCTATCAAAAGATATAGCATCTGGGGTCTTAAAGGCTTGAAAGTAAACAAGCAGCCATCTAGCCGAGAAGCAACAAAGTCCACATGGAAGAAACACACCAGCCTGTGTGACCACGAGGTGTCATAGGGAACCATTATCAAGCTTCAAAGAACTTACAATCATAACATTGCATGCCTACCTTCTTGATATGATTGCTAACAACAAATGTGCATAAGCAGATGTGATGAAGAAAGCTGATGGTGCTCAGCTATCAAAAGATACAGCATCTGAGGTCTTAAAGGCTTGAAAGTAAACAAGCGACCATCTAGCTCAAAAGCAACAAAGTCCACATGGAAGAAGCATGCTAACCTGTATGACCATGAGTGTCAAAGGGATCAGGTATCAGGCATCAAAGAACTAAAAATTATATCATTATAAATGAGGGACCCAAAGCCCATTAGTAGGTGACGTGAAATTCCCTTACAGAGGGGTCGCAGGGAGGAGATGAGCCAGTCAAGGTACCAGTATACCAACAATGAAATATGCAACTTTTGTCTAGCTCTTAAATGCTTCCTTCCACCCACTATCATGATTACAATTCTACCTTGCAAATCCAGCTGGAACAGGGGATGTACACTGGTACAAAGAGAAGCCGGAAACATGGGGAATTCAGGACAGATGGTCCCTTCAGGACCAATGGTGAGAGTAGTGATACCAGGAGGGTGGAGGGAAGGTGGAGTAGAAAAGGGGAACCAATTTCAGGGCTCTGCATATAACCTCCTCCCTGGAGTACGGACAAAAGGGAAGTGGGTGAAGGGACACATTGGACAGTGAGCGATAGGACAAAATAATGATAATTTGTAAATTATTAAGACTTCATGGGAGGTGGGGAGGGAGGAGAAATATGAGGAGCTAATACCAAGTGTCTAAGTAGAAGGAGGATGTTTCGAGAATGATAATGGCAACAAATGTACAAACATGGTCCGCAAACAACTGATGTAAGTATTGATTGTGATAAGAGTTGTATGGGTCCCCAATAAAATGATTTTTTTAACTATGTCTGACTCCATGATTTTATCTTTCATATTCTCTATGACTTTGCTTTAATAATCTTTCACAATTATTGCTGTACAATTGCACCTGTTGAACTTGTGATGATGTGCTAGAGGCTGGTTACTCTGACAAGAGTAAGAGCAAATTATTGTTTCCAAAGTACTGGAAACGGAGATTCAGATGCCAGGAAATTGCTACAGGAAAAGAAGACACAGGCTTTCCACTGGGCTTCCCAGCACATACATCACAAAAGCCAGTGAGGAAAGGAAGGGCTGTTCCTGGCAGAGTTGGATGCAAGTACAGGCAGGATGTGCTCAGGAATGCGGAAGAGAACAGTATGGCCGGAGCAGAGTATCTGTACAGAGAAAGAGATCACAAATTCTTTGAGAAGGGTTACTGCTCAGAGGCATGATCAGGAACATATGCACAATCAAACTGGCTATAACATGAAAAATTAATTAGAGGGGGAAACTGGAAATGGAACGTTATAATGGGCCATGTGATAGAAAGCTGATCAAACAGCAAAACACCACTAGAAATCAGGTCCCCATATAAAGCACTCTGCTAAATGCTCAATCTGCAGTTACTCTCCTCACCCTAAAGATGGTCGATGTCAGGATGTGAACACAGAGTTGTCTGGCCGGAGTTGAAAGAGCAGGCCCAGGACTCCAAAGGTCAGCAGTGAGGATGCAGATCTGGAAATTATCCATACAGCGAAGAGAGCAAAAAAGGTCAAGTTGAACGTTTGCTCCAGCCTGCCTGACACTGCCAGGTTGAAGGACAACAGGTTGGTTACTCAGACCCAGTCAGAAAGCCCTCTCAAACCTATTCATTTCGTGAGTCAGTGTGAAGGAATGACCAGTCCTCGGTGACAAACCAACAAGAAGAGAAGTGCTAGGATTACTTGGGGGGGAGGGGGGGAGGGGAGCAGGGGAGGGGGAGGTAGCAAAAAAAGTTACCTTAGCAGATTATATAGCTGATTCGTACCAGCCAGAGCAACTCCAGGATCTACTTTTCCAATAGGATACATGAGGTCAGCACGTTGACTTTCAACACCCTCTCATCACCTAAAGGTAAACTTGTACTCGGATAAAATTCAGAAAAGGTCAAACTTCATCAAACCGGTAAGAAGCTAGCATTAGGGCTGAGCCCCGGTGGCATAGTGGTTGTGTGTGGTGACTGCGGCCCACTGGGACAGAGGTTCAATTCCAGCAGTGGGGCTGGGCCTCCTACCCCCACCACCGGAAAGCAGTGATTGCCCCCCCCCCAAAAAAAGAAGCTAGCATTAAACAGTAAGTTTTTCATGCAACTCTTAGGTAAACAGCAGGTATACTGTGTTTTCTAGAGCAAATCAAGGTTAATGAAGTTTCAGTTATAAGGACTTTTGTCAACATTAAACTACTATGTCTTGTTTAAAATAAGACCAAGGTGTAAACATTTTGTAATACCTATAAATTGGAGAGATTCAAAATATACAACGTATAGAAAAAAGTGACAGTGTTAGAGAATAGGCAATAATGAAAAATAAAGCATTAGTCATAGCACCTTTTCCCACAAAAAGATCAAAACATAGGCATACATAAAAACACTGGCTGGGGGAAAAAAAACACTCACTGGTCTCTAATCTGTTCTGATTCATAGCTACCCTATAGGGTGGGAGGAAACTGGTCCTGTAAGTTTCCGAGACTGTCACTCTTTGCAGGATGAGACATCCTTGTCTTTTGAACGGCTGGTCTTGAGGCCAGCAGCCCAACTTGTAACCCACTGTGTCTTCTCTGCAAACTGCACTGCTAAGAAAAAGGCAGGGATATTGTACCAAGAAATGCTTTTCCATTGTGACAGTGCGCTTGCTCCTTCTTCAAGGATAGCAAGGGCTATGAGAACTTCTTAGGAAACCGCTTCCTAGCCGCCCAATACTCCTGATCTTGTTTCTTTGGGCCTACAACGTATATGTGTCCTGTACTCAGAGAAAATTTAAAAGGAATGTGATTTGAGAGCTCAAGAATGCCAAAGCTGCTGCTTGGATGTGGCATAAATCTAAGAGTGTAGAATTGTTTGTGGGACGAGTTAGTGATGGGAATATTTTTGATATTTTGATATTTTTGTCTAATATTTATTGCTATGAATTTTTGAAGGAGCTCTGATGGCGTAGTGGTTACACACTGTGCTACGACCACTTGGTCGGCAGTTTGAAACCACCGGGAGTTGCGAGGGTAAAGACTGGGCGCTCCCTCCCCCCACCCTGCACCCCCTTCCCCATTAGCAGGTAAAGTCTAGCAACCACACAGGGAGCGGTACTGACTCGGCAGCAGCAGCAAGTTTGATTGTGGTTTTATATGATTTTGTACTTTTTAAACTACTTTTGTATATAAATACACATACACATGTATATTCATTTAAAAATGTATAATGACCTAAGTTGCCCTTTAAATACATGATCTTTGACACGTCATTTTTTCAAGAATAGTTATTTTACTAATACAATCCAGTATATCCATTCACATGTAATTCTAAGTATTGTTGTTCACTCCCCTTCTGAGGACTTACACAATTATCAATGCTATCAGCTACTCCTGTCCACCCCATCCCCCCTACTTCCCATACCCTCAGAGAACCGATACTCCTGTTACTGTCACTGAAGAGTTATCTATCTTAACTTTCATGTACTGAACAAGCTTACATATAAATATGAGTGAACACAAATCTAATATTACTAATGAGATAAAATATCAATATGCCTTAATAGTTAGGGGAGGAAATATTAAGTAACTAGAGGATAGTTATGTGTTTCATCAGTGCCATAGTGCACCCTAGATTTCTCATCTGTTCTGTGCGGCCCTTCCAAGAAGGACTGTCTAATGATTTTGTAGATGAGCTTTAGATCTCTATTGCATTCATGTCCCTTCAGCTCAAGTTAGCTGTGTTTTTGAATATCTGAAAACTCTCCCTGTCAACATCTCATGATCACACAGACAGGTGTGCTTCTTCCATGTGGACTTTGTTGTTTCCCTGCTAGATGGCCTTTAATTAAGTCTTTAAGACCTCAGATGCAATACTTTTTGATAGCCAGGCACCATCAGCTTTCTTCACATTTGCTTATGCACCCATTTTGTCTTCAGTGATTGTGTCAGAAAGGTGAGAATTATACAATAGCAAGTAATTTAACATGAAGATTTATATGTCAAAATTAGAATAATGTCTGTTTATATTTATTTTACTAGGAAAACATTTATCTTCATTTTTTTAGGCATCACTGCCCTGGTGGTGGGAGTAGGAGGCCCAGCCTTTTCTCCTGTGAGCGGGAATTGAACCTCCATCCCAGTGGGCCGCAGTCCCGCGCACAACCACTACGCCACCAGGGCTCAGCATTATCTTCATTTTTATATTTAAAATTTTGGTAGTAAGAATATTTAGGCCACCAGGGAAATGTTACAGTGGATATGTAGATAAACACACCTATATGTACACAGGCATATTCATATATACAAAAGGAGAAAGTACAATAAGTGATACTATATTCTGAGGATTGTAATCAAAGTCTTGAAACAGAATGTGAATGGTTGAATAGTAAACTGATCTGTAAACTTTCTCTAATTTATAAGAAAATTGAAAAGAAAGGAAAAAGAGATAATATACTTAAAGATCGACAGTCTACACATTAATGATCTGAAAGGAATTGATATTAATCATTCTGAATCTGACAATCATATGGTCTACTACGGCAGCCTGACAATTGAAGAGGAATGCAATCACAATCACCAGAATCTATACATGTCAACATCTATCCTGAAACACTATGCTGACATGCTGTTGAAAGGTTGTTATCCACACATACAAGGAAGACTAGCTTCTAAGACAGTCATTTAAATTTACACAGCAACCATGCATACCAACAATGAAGAAATTAAAGATTTCCACCAATAGCTGCAGTTTGAAATTGTTCAACAATGCAGTCAAGATGCACTAATACTTAGGATGATACTATTAAAGTTGGAAATGAAGGCAAAGAACGAGCAGCCAGTAACAGTAACAGAAAGAGCCCATAGGAACTGCTGATAAAATTTTGCATGAGCAACAACTTTCTCACTGCAAATACATTTTCCCACTACATACATGTATGAAGTATAAATTTTAATGTCATATTATGAGGTACATACTCAAAAGCAACAGACACCCCCCTAGTTGTTCCTTACACCTGAGGTTCCACTCCCAGGGAGTCTTTCAAGTCTTAGCTGCTGCTTCTGAAACCATACACTCACATTGCTCTTTCTTGATTATTGTCTGTTTTAGACATTTCCAGAAAAGATTATACCAATTTCTTTGGCATTTTATCCACTACCACCACTACCCTTCCTGAGTGAGCTTCCCTCTCAAATTGGCCCACAGCTGCTGCGTGATAGCAACCCTGTCCAACAGAGAGGGCTGCTCCCTGGGGTTTGCAAGGCCTTCAATCTTTATCCAAGCAGATTGCCACATCTTACTACCTGATGAATTTGGACTGGTGACCTTTAGGTTAGCAGGTGAGTGCTCCACCACTGTGTTCTCAAATGTAATGGAAGATACTTCCGTTTTATTGGACAGCTATACATTTTTGAAGCTAAGAACATAAAAATAGGAAAAAATATATAGTGTGTGTGTATTAGAGAAAAAGCGAGAGAGGGGGAACTATCCCCACTAAACTCACATTTTGCTTAACTAGCAACAGGATGCATTGCATTCGCATCCAATTACTGCACAAAAGATAATGGGGGGAAATTAAAAGCAGGAACGCTATCAGAAACCCTGAGTTCGGGTCTGAGTCGACCACATACAGGTGTAAAGACTGAACGAACGAGCAAGCAAACAAAGAAATCTGTCCACAGGAGCCCCGTGCTATCTCTGAACCACATCGCTTTCCTCCGGTGTAACGTGAAGACAGCGCCTCCTGCAAAGTGGTCCCAGCACAAATCGCCCCTGTGGGACCGGTGAAATGAACCCCTTTGGGAATCGCCAAGCACAACAGGAATGTTAGTTTCTGTTCCGTATAAAGAAATACCTGCAAAGTTTCTGGAGCTTCTGCCTACGCTGGAGTCCTGTCCAGCTGTTCTCATTGTCCCATGGCCTGTGACACCAATGTACACTGAATAAACATCAAGTGTCCTAAGCAGGGACCATTCAGAGCAGCAAGCTTATTTATCTTAGTGTGCAAAGGGCATCTTTTTTTTTTTAACAATCTGAGATGAGTTTTTATTGACTCGATGGCAATGAGTTTAGTTTGGTTTTTACATTGTTTTTTTAGTGGAGACCTGATGGTTTCGAGACCCCACATTGTGCTTCTCCCGTTTAGGTCTGTGGTTTGAACCCACCAACCTTTTCTACCGCAGTAAGATGAGGCTGTCTGCTCCTGGAAAGTTTAAAAGTCTAGGAAACCCAAAGGTGACATTCTATCCTGTCACGGAAGGTCACTTGAGTCAGAATGGACTCGATGGCAATGATTTTGAGTTTATATTTTTTGGAGGGGGTTAATCATTTTGTTGGGGGCTCATACAACTCTTATCACAACCCACACATATATCCATTGTGTCAAGCACATTGGTTCATTTGTTGCCATCACCATTCTCAAGACATTTGCTTTCTACTTGAGCCCTTGGTATCAGCTCCTCGCTTTTCCCCTCCCTCCTCACCCCCCCCCATGAAGCCTTGATAATTTATAATTATTATTTTGTCATGTCTTACACTGTCTGACATCTCCCTTCACCTGCTTTTCTGTTGCCCATCCCACAGGCCAGAGGTTATATGTAGATCCTTGTGATCAGTTCCCCCTTTCTACCCCACCTTCCCTCCACCCTCTTGGTATCATCACTCTCACCACTGGTTGTCCCAGATTCTGTGTGTTTCCAATTCTCAAAGGGCATCTTTACCAAATTTGCCTTTTTAAAAGTCTTCATTTCAAAAATTTCTTCTCAGAGCAACTCTTACTTGATCTTAATAGTTGTACATGATTTGTTTGCACGTTTATTTCTTGATTTGTAAACCTTCTCTATTGACTTTCTAGTATGGTAGAGAGAACTTTGCCAAGCCAGTGTTTTTAACCCAACTTGGGAAGAAGAGTGTTGAACTGTCCAATGACACATGACTCTTCATCCTGAAAATAAAATGCTCTAAGACACCTAGCGGCTTAGTGGGTTAGGTACTCGACTGCTAACTGCAAGGTCACCAGTTCAAAACTACCAACTGCTTCTTGGGAAACAGGCATTTTGCTCCAGTAAAGATTTATACCTTGGGACCCTAGGAGTCAGCAGTAGTTTGTTTGGATTTTGCTTGAGGATGTTTATTTCTACTGTCTGGGGTCTCCAAAGAGGTTGTGAGAAAACCCCATTAGCTTTTAATTCCATTTTTTCACAAGTTTTTTGAAGTTCCCTAATAGTAACTGTGCTATACCCTGAAACTATTGATGTGAGATAATATTTAAACCCTGAAACCAAAAATACCCTCTCATATCATCCAAAACCAAATAATAGTTTAGCTTAACTAAAAAATCGGTCTGCGTTGAGCATTATGTTCTTGTAAGAACTCTCTATACGGGATCAAATGGCCAATATCAATACCAAAGACTCCAGAGGAACTCTTAGGCTGCAGCGAGTTGACATGAATAAGGGGGAAGAACTCTGGAGAGACTGATGAGGAGGGCCGCCCAACCCCAGGGCTGTCACCAGTAACACTGAATTACACGTGGAGAGAAGCTGTGGAATTGGTGTCAGTTTGGTGGTATATATTCCCAAGAAGAAAATAAATACATAAAAAGTAAGGAGCATGAGCTATGGGGAGGAGAAGAGCTACAACCCATCATGTTTCTATATTAGAGGCAAGAAAGGGGCTAGCTGCACAGTTGGGCATAGATTCTTAGAGCACTCTTAAATATCTCTCAGAATCTATTTCAGTGATGTTTCAAACGTTTTTACTGTCCCTCTCACCCACACCACGAAGTTTATCAGTTCTTCAGGTTGAAATGATAAACAGGGCCCCAAACTCAACCGACAGAGAGAGAGAGAGAAAATACTTATCTTGAGCTTTGTGGGAAGGGGTTAATGGGTACCAAAAAGATGCCAACCTCTAGTTATCTGAAAAGTTATCTGAAGTCAACAACTATGCTGCATTCACGAGGAAATTTATGGGCCGGATCTCCTGCCCAATTTCTTGAAGCATGCACCTTGCTCCGCTGGGTTTGGCTAGCTTCAAGGGGAACATAAACAAACCTGTGGTCAAGCAGGCCACCCGGCAAGCAGGGGTGGTACAAGAGGAAATCATTCTCTCTCCTTAATCAACAGGATCAAGGTGATTACGGAGGAATTATTTTTCACTGACCTATATCATGTCCTCAGAGGTGCAGTGGCTATTAGCAGAGAGCAGCTGACCTCCCAATGAGATGAATTCGACAGTGGGCCATTGCCAGAGAAGTCAGAGAGAGAAACCCGCTTCATGGGCAAGCAACAACTGGCATGCCTTGTTTACTGCTTCTCCTGTGAGGGCTGACTCTCCTCCGTTTTTTGTCACCTTCCCCCCAGTTCGTGTAAACTGGAGCATGTAAGCTGGGAAGCAGTGGGGTTTATTTATCAGACTTTCTCTAGGGACACCCAAGGTCCCAAGCAAACATGGCTGGGGCCACCAACACCTCTCTGGCCCTGGCCAATGAGTGCTATCAAGGAAAGTTAGTGCAAGTCAGAGAAACACACACACACACACACACACACACTCTCTCTCTCTCTCTCTCTCCGTCAGGAACAACCACAGGTCTAACTAAGGCAGCTTCACCAGGGAATGTGCCTAATTGAGCAAGAGCCACCCAACAAGTCCTTACACCAGCAAAGGGCTGCAAACCTCGGAGCTGGCACCGCCTCCGTCCTCTTGTATAAACAAGGAGGTTTGGGGAGGGAGGAAAGCTGAGCCGCAAATCTCTTCGCCTCGCCTCTTCTCCAAGGGCCCAGATCTCGCTGACCCCAGGGACCAAAAGAAAGGGGTGGGGAGCCCCGATGACATCTTCCTCCGTCAAAACAACTTGATCCTCTCTCCCCAGGGCTTATCACCGCGTCACGCCCCTCCGGGAGCTCGCAGCCCTGGGGAGTCACCTCTTGGCCGCCGCGCCCCAGTCCTCCACTGAGATCTCAAATGGGACATCCCCAGCAGGACCCCTGTCCCCTCTCTGTTGGGAAGGACACCTCTGCTCTCCCTCGATCCTCAGCCCTTTAAAACCAAAGACCTGCTTCCGACATAGATCTCAAATCAGCACGCCACGTACCTGACAGCGACAGCGGCTCCTCCTCTGGGCGCTGCCAAGGACGGGCCAGACAAGTGTCCCCAGACACTTCAGAAAGTTAGCGTCGGGGACCCAGGGACGCGGACCCGCGGGTCGCCACGCTCACCGGGCACGCGAGGACGAGGCGGGCAGCTGGTCCCTGGCCAGCGCAGGACAATCGGCCCCCCGCGCGGGCCGACAGACGAGCGCAGGTCGCGCCACGTTCCTCCGGCCCGGCCCAACTCCACTCGCGCAGCGCGGGCAAGAAAGTTGGCGGCCGCAGGAGGTCTGAGCGCAACTTTGCGAGCGGCGACTCAGGCCTGGCGGAGCCGCGCCGGTCCCCGGCCTGTCCCCCGCCCCCCCACCTCGGCGCGCCTTCGGAGCGAGGGCGGAGCCGGGCCTGGGCGGGGCCCAACCTGCCGAGCGAGCCGGCCGCCGGGAGAGCGCCGCCCCGCCCTCCCGCGGCCCCGCCCCTGCCACTGGGCCGCGCGGCCGCCAGGTGCGCGCGGCGGGGGGGCAAGACGGGAGGGGGCGGGGGGAGCTCCGCGAGCCGTCGGGGCGCCGGTTTCCAAGGTGAAGGAGGAGGAGCCTCAGAGAGAAAGTTTCCACCGAAACTTAAACTGGGACGGAACGGAGGACACCGCGTCCTTAGGGGCTCAGGGTCGCCAGATCGACACCCCTTGTCCCTTGTCGCCACGAAAAAAATATATAAATAAATGTGGATGATCGGCCAAAAGGCTTCTTTCACCGGCCGTGCCTAACGGAGATGGGAAAAAACTCCACTGAGCCGGTGGCAGGCGGCTAACCACACGGTCAGTAGTCGTTCGAAGCCACCAGCCTGTCTTCCAGAGAAAGGTGTAGTCTCCGAAATCCAGAGGCAGGCCTGTCCTGTGCTAGAGGGTCACTGGGAGTCGGAACCTACTGGGAGGCGGTGAGTGTGAGTGAGTGAGTGAGTGAGTGAGTGAGCGAGCGATTGATCTTTCGGAGGTTGGTGTCCCGGTGACCGCTCGCCCCGCTGCGCAGCTGCGGAAAGTCGAGGCTGGAGGTAAAGATCCCCGCCTAGGAAACCCGAGAGTGGGCGTGGCGGCCGTCCTCTGCCCTCTGGAGACACTGTGAGTCAGAACTGGCAAGACGGCTTTGACTTGGGTTTGGTTTGGGATTTAATCTCTTGGGAATATGCCTGCCACATCTCTCTTCCGCAGGAGGCGCATCTGTGCGCTTAGCAGCGCCACTCAGACGGCCCCAGTACAATTTCTTTCCGCGGGTGTCTTTTTTCCGAGAGAGAGAGAGAGAGAGAGAGAGAGAGAGAGAGAGAATGAATGACGGCATTGTATTTTGGGCAGTTCTAAACAAAGACAACCTCCTCAGTTTAAGAATCCCCGGGTCCTGCATGGTGGTGATCTTTGGAGCTTCCCGCCACTCTCAGCACTTCAGAAGTCCTGTCGGTGTCACAGGTGACGGGTGGGAAGGAAGGAGTACCGCCCGTCGGCGAGAGGTCCAGGAGTGTGCCCACAGAGTCTAGCTGACACTCCAGCTTAGCTTCATGCTTCCCATCCTGTCTCCCCGCCCCCTAAGAGGGCGGCGGGAGTCCAGGTTCTGCTTTCTAAAACCGTGAATTCTGTAAATCCCGAGGGAGGAATCAGAATCTTGGTTAGATACCCTCTTGACATTTTCAGAGCCCTGTGGTTGATGTGGCTGAAATTTGAGGTGAGCCTCCATCCAAGGAGGAGGGGGTCTTGACACAGTTTGCAAAAAACGATGTGGAGATTTTTCCACGCAGCAGTATCCCCCTAGCATCTTACCAAATTCCCCTTTGGATACGGTCTCATCCTTCATTCTCAGGAAATGGGACATGTAGAGATAACCAAATTCAGACATATCTAGTTCCAGTTTCTCTCTTGCAACCTTGGTAATCTTCCTTCTATAGCTGCCTGTCCCCAGTGCCAGGCCTGTGAATGGCGGCAGCCATCCAGGTTGCATTTGCCAAGAAAACCTATCAGGCCTTGCCAGTCTTTCCATCTGTGACCATCAGTCAAGAGGGGGCACTCAGTGAGAGCTGAGGAAGGACCAGGAAGGCAGAGATCAGGGTACAAAGGACAGGCCACCTTTGTATGTCACACCAATTGGACTAGGAGGAGGGAGAGTCATCATTTATTCATCCAATATTTAATGTGTGGGTTTTGGTTTTGGTTTTCCTGTTCAATGGGTTGGAAATAGAGTGGAGCACAAAAATTTGAAAACTTCACCTTTGCGGACCTTCCCCCAATGCAGCAGTATACTTCTGTCAACTCTTACAACCTTGAAGGCACTAGGGGGAAGGTTTACTTTAGTCTACCGGTTCACTCTGAAATAGAATTTGAGTTGCAAGCAAACGGGTCTGACGATACATTTGTTTGTTGTTTATTTTAATTAGATCCTGAAGTCTAATGAAGCACACATGGAGGAAAGAAAGGAGCCCTTGTGGTGTAGGGGCTAATTACAACATCAGCGGTTCAACCCACCAGCTGGCCCTCTGGAGAAAGCTGAGACTTTCTGAGCCCATAAATATTTACCACCTCTGAAACCTTATTGAGCAGTTCTACACTGCCCTGTAGGGTCACTATAAATCAGAAAACTATACGTCACATGGAGATCACCAAGAAACGAATAGAGAGTGGCGCTAGAGAAGCTGAAACAAGGGTCACCCCCAAACATGAGGAGACCCCTTTCCAAGGGTTAGTGCTAAATTTAGACTTCGAACCTTCTAAACTAGGAAAAAGTAAATTGTTATCCTCTAATGTTACCTACCTGTGGCATTTCCACTACAGTTGCACTAAAAACTATACAGTGTTATATCTTGAAAGATCTTCTATTTTCTCATGATAAAATGAATCACATCTATTTTATTAAAGTTGTCTTGAGAGCATGAATTCACATGTTAAAATGTCCAGACTGTACCAACATATAAGAGACATGTCAGTATGTCAGTGTCCATCTCCTCAAAAGTGAATTCCAAGCACACATATCACGGCCTTTGTGAGTGAAATCATTATGCCAGAGGAACCAAGTCTCGCTAAAAGTAACCCGCTGTCTTCATGTCAAAGGGAGAGGGAAAAGAAAATAGCAAAGAAAGAAATTCAAAATCAAGGCATAAGGAACAAAGTCCAAAAAGGGAACCTGTCATAAACTTTGGGTAGTGGCATTTTCTCTTAAGGAACTGACCTTGTATCAAAGCTCACAGTTTGACAACTCAAAGAACCAAATTTGCTGTCATTGCATTGACTGCAGCTCCCAGCCTAGGGAACAGTGCCTGTGGGTTTCTAAGACTGTAAACAGACCCTGCAACAGAGAGCCTCCTCATCCTTCCTCCAGAGCAGCTGGTGGGTGTGAACTGCTGACCTTGGGCTTAGCACCCAAACACCGTCATGCACAACACAAAGCAGAGCTTCGAGCTTGGAATATTAATTTTAAAATAAAATAAAAAGACATACACAGCTTATTTAATATCAAAGGTCACTACTCTATACTGAAGCATTCTTCCTTTTTTTTTAAGAGATTATGTTATGAGTTTATATTTTCCACTCATTTTTTCTTCAGATATGTCTATTAATTTCCACCTGCTCCAGGAAGTCATGGTTTGTATTATGTTGTTAGACTTCTACAGGCTCAGATGATTAGATTTTGGCCAGGGGAAGTCATGCTAGGATATCACTAATAATTCTTTTACAACAGTGCATGTGTTCTCCGGGTAGAGAAGCAAATTCATAAACATGCATATGATATAGGGGAAAGGTTTATATAAAAGAGGAATGAAACATTGAGAAAACATTCCGCCTTGGTCCAGTCCAAAGCCATAAGTCCAATATTAGCCCATATGTCTGATACCAGTCTATGAGGTCTCCTTCCAACTTACGAAGCAGGTGCAATGACACCAGGACAATCACAGAGCAGTGGGTGCAGAGTGTTGCGTATCCAGCTAGGGTAGAAGCATCCCAGCCCTGGCAGAGGTCTCTCTTTTGTTTCTCCAGCCCCAGAGGTCTGGTTCAATCAGCACGAGCCCATGTGGTTTCTCTTCCACCTCCTCCAGTCTCCAGGAATCAGGATCGATCAACATGCTGTCATCTCATCTTGTCAGTAGTTTGTCTCCAAGAGAAACTGAGTCAAGTCTCTCTTCTCCAATTGGTAAATACCAGGAGACTTCCCAGAATTCTCAGGAGAAAGCTATGCCCACACAGAGGTTTCATTGGCTATCTCTAGATTGCCAGGCTAGAGTCCACTCCTAGACTCCCAATCATGAAATTGACACAGGACTTTGTAGGGCCAAGCTACTCAGTTTGTCCTTTATTTTGGGGGGAGGGGGGAAGAGTGGTTAGTAACATCTTATTTTTTTATTAATTAAAATAATTTTATTGGGCTGAGCCCCGGTGGCGTAGTGGTTGTGCGCGGGACTGCGGCCCACTGGGACGGAGGTTCAAATCCAGCAGTGGGGCTGGGCCTCATACTCCCACCACCGGAGAGCAGTGATGCCCCCAAAACCAAAAATAATAATAATAATAATAATAATAATTTTATTGGGAGTTTGTACATCATTTTTCACAATACATCAATACAGTGCCAAGCACCTTCACATGCCTGCTGCCGTTATCATTCTCCAGCTATCCACTTTTCTACTTGAGCCCTTGATACCAGCTTCCCATTCTTTCCCCTCTTCCCTGTCCCCCCTCCCCTCCAACCCTCAATACTTTATAAATTATCGTCTGTTACATCCTATACTGCCTGACATCTCCTCCCGCCCACTCCTCTGATGTCCGTCCTCCAGATACGAGGTGATGTGTGGATCCTTGTAGTTGGCTCAGTCTCTCTACCCCACCTTCTCCCCACCCATCCGGTAACTCCAATCTCACCACTGGCCCCAAGGGGCTCATCTGTCCTGGGTTCTCCATATAAAACCTTCTTTCAAATAAATAAAAAATATATACTAGAAAAGAAAAATAGCCAAAGGAAGAAAAGAATTCTAAAGCGATAATATAAATAACCAATATATTTCTTTCAAAAGCCTAACCACATAATTAAAACAAAAATAAACATGGCAATGCTTGTTACTATTATTGCAGTTTTATTATTGTTGTTGTTAGATGCTATCTAATCGTTTCTGACTTGTAGTGACTGTGTGTCTGGAAGAACAAAACACAGTCCAATTCTATGCCAGCCTCACAGCCATTCTTCTATAGGAGCCCGTCGCTGCAGCCTCTCGATCATCCATCTGGTCAAGGGTCTGGGTCTTTTTTGCTCCCCCACTACATTACCAAGCGTAACATTCTTTTCCAGGTACAGTTTCTCCTGACAACGTGTCCAATGCGTGGGAGATCGTGTCTCCCTGGTCGCTAGGGAGCATGCTGGTTACACGTCTTCCAAGACGGATCGGTTTGTCCTTTTAGCAGTCCTCGGTACTTTCAACATCTCTCTCCAACACCACCACTCAAACGCTGCTCTTCTTCCGTCTTACTTATTCAAGGTCCAACTTTCACATGCACATGAAGCAGCTGAAAATAGCACATCAAGTGCACCTTAGTCCTCAAAGTAATGAGCTGACTTTTCAGCCCCTTAAATAGGTTTGTGCAGATTTATGGATGCATGCATCCTTGGAGTTCTTGTCTGCTGCTTCCGTGAGCATTGATGATGAAGCCAACCAAGACAAAATCTTTGACAACTGCAACCTTTTCCCCATTTAGCTTGATTTTGCTGACTGGCCGTTGTCAGGATTTTGGTCTTCTTTATAGTGAGTCATAATCCATACTGAAGGCTGCAATTCTTGACCTCCAGCAGTAAGTGCTTCATGTCCTCATTTGCAGCACAAAAGGCTGCATCGTCTGCATACCAAAGGTGGTTAATAAGTCTTCCTCCGATCCTGATCCTGAATTCTTTTTCATGTAATACAGCTTCTCTGATGATTGGTTCAGCATATAGATTGAATAAATATGGTGAGAGGAGTCAACTCTGATACATACCTTTCCTGATTTTAAACCATGTAGTACTCCTTTGTTCAGTTCCCACATGACCCAAGTTCCCTCTTGATCCATGTTCCTGTGGAACAGAAGCATAATGAATTCCCTTTCTTCTCAAGACTATCCAGTTTGCTGGGGTTCACATAGCCAAATACAAGCAAGCATCTTTCTGGTATTCTCTGCTTTCAGCCAAGATTTATCTGGCATTAGCAATGATATCCCTTGTTCCACTCCCTCTTCTGAATCTTGCCTGAATTCCCAGCATCTTCCTGTCAATGTACTGCTGCAACTCTTGTTGGATGATCTTCAGCAAAATTGTATTTGCATGTGATATTAATAATACTGTTGTATAATCTGATCATTATGTTGGGTCACCTTTCTTCAGCTTGGTATAAATATGGATCTTTTTTAGTCACTTAGCCAAGTAGCTCTTTTCCAAATAATAGCATAGACAAGTGAGTACTTCCAGTGCTTCAGCAGCTTCTTCTGACATTTCCGTTGGTATTCCAACAATTCCTGAACCCTTGTTGTTGACTCATGATTTCAATGCAACCTGAACTTTTTCTTCAGTATTATTGGCTCTTGATCATCTGCTACCTCTTGAAATGGTGGAGCATCAATCTGTTCTTTTCGGTACAATAACTATATTCCTCCATCTTCTTTTTATTTTCCTCCATCATTCATAGGATCTTTCAATGTTGCAGTTCAAGCCTTGGGTTTTTTTCCTGAGGTATTTCCATTTGAGATCTGCTGAGTATGTGCTTCCTTTGTGATGCTCTAGGTCTTTGCCCATTTTTTATAATAAATTCCTTTGTCTTGAGCTGCCCTTTGAAATTTTCTGCTCAGTTCTTTGGCTCCATCATTTCTTCCATTTTCCTTAGCTATGCTATGATTAATATCAAGTTTCAGTGTCTTTTCTGTCATCCTCTTGGATCTTCCCTGTCTTTTTAATAACTTTTTTTTGCTTTCTTCATAAGTGATGTTCTTGATGTCATTTCTACAGCTTATCAGGTTTCCTTTAATTAGTCTTAAGTGCATCACATCTGTAAAATATAGAACTGTAGAAAAATAAATGTGAGTTCTTTAAAGTCACTCATCTGTGGTGCATATGTTACAGCAGCACTAGGAAGCTTAGAGGTTAATTAATTCATTTGTGAATTAAGTAGGAAGTTAGTAATAAGTATTGTGGTTGTGAACACATACTAGTAACATAATATTAGAGTGATAGTTAAGTTTTCTTTGCCAATATGGCTCCTGTATGAACATGTGGGAAGAGTGCAGCCTGTCAATGAAGTTTTGGCTTGATTAGAAGGCAACCAAGATACATGGCTTTCTGAGGTCAGGCTCCTTCTCTTTGTCTCCCTGGTGAATGGACCAGCTCACTGCTGCCTGAGATAGTCTTTTGCTTCAATCATGTGCTGCTCTACCTGTGGGTGAGCCAACCCATACATGGATCATGTTGCAGTGCATCACAAGGGCTTGGGACTCCATCAGGACCTGCTTCATTATGCTCCTGGGACATTGGCCTCTGCTACCAGAGTACCTCAACTTCTCATCTTCCTTCCATCCACCCCACCCTGCCATGTCTGCTGCTTGTGGGCTGACTTTGCTTGTCTTACCTGAGGGCAGATTCCACTGTCTGCTTCCTTGACCTTAGATCAACTGCCCTTGGGAGTTGAAGGATCTTCAGTATACTAACTGTCCTATGAAAGTGCATTGAACTGAACCCTCTGTACCACTGTGTGGACCAGTTATCTGTTATGCTCCATAAAACCATAAGTGTTCTGGTTCTGTTTCTCTAGAGAACCCTGCCTAACACAGGTCAGTCTTTTCTAAACTCAATGTTTTGTGAATTTGTCTGTTCATATAATCTTTCGCTCTTCACCTGTGATATTCAATCCTCAAAGTTTTGCCACCAAGTCAATTCTGCTCATAGTCACTCCATGGGGTAGCATTGAACTGTGCCACTGGGTTTTTGAGGCTGTGATCTTTCTGGAAGCAGAATTCCACATCTTTCCCCCAAAAGCAGCTGGTAGGTATGAACTTCCAACCTTTACATTGCAACCCATGCTTCACCACGGTGTCACCAAGACTCCTTTCAGCTATGAAAACAGGCAGTAATAACACAGACGGATTAACCAGTGAGCAAGGCAAGCATAGCTTTCCTTGTACTCAGAGTTTCACTGCATCTTTGAGATGGTGCAAAGTATGTGCAGCTGTTCAGTACAGATTGATAAGGAACCCCATGATCACCTTGCTTACTGGGAGCCCTCCCTGTGCGCGGTGGTAAATTTGAGCTCTTTGGTGATTTAAGAATCTGTCTATTTGAGTTTTGTGTTGAAAAAAATTCTATTAGCCCCGCCCGATCTCATAATTGTTTTTCCCCGTGGCACAAAAGATACGCTTTTTTAAAGGGCCCCTAATGAAAACGAGAAAAGCATACTACCGTATATATCCGTGTATAAGCCGAGTTTTTAGCACAAAAAATGTGGTACCTGACAGACCCAGACCCAACCCCTCACCACCTCACCACCAGCGCTGACCCAGCCGCTTCCCGCTTCGCATATCGTTGCCTTGCTGGTGGTGGTGGGCGTGGCAGCACCCCAGAGAGGCTTTCGCTTCGCTGCATCCTCAGGGAATAGTACTCTTCAAGTATCATTGCTTATACCTTATTATTTTTGTTGAACCTATTTTCCACTTACTGTGCTGGTTTACTAATGTTAAATGATTTGTCATTTTATTTGTTTTTTATTTAAATACATTACCCCACTGATGTCTCAATTTTCAGTAATTTTATTTTCATTTGTTTTGATTATTGAAACTCATTAATAGCTTCTGCATTTCCCACCCTAGGCTTATACTCGAGTCAATCAGTTTTTCTGGTTTCCCAGGTAATAATTAGGTACCTCGGCTTATACTCAGGTATAAGCGGTACTCAGCTTATAGTTGAGTATATGTGGTACTCAGAAAATTTATCTACAGTCATTCACTAATCAAAGAAACATGTTTAAATGCATTTTATTTAAAATAAACATGTATAAACTGAAAATCCAAGTAACACTACTTCATCTATTGAGAATCACAAAATACTTATAGCTAACTAAATTTTTCACTGCAGGAGACAAAAGGGTCTGAAATCTAGTTGTGCTTTATTTAGCAAGCTACATATCCTAGTGCAGGATTGCATGCACCTAGAGAAGAGGATGGTTGTTTTGTTTTTCTTAATTTACACAAAGAGACAGATTGAGTTAGCATTAGACATATGTAAATATGGACAGAAAAAGAGATCGAAAAGATGTGGACCAAAGTCTTTACTTTGTGACAAGATTTTAAGTGATATCTATTTTCTTCATTATTTGTCATATTTTCCATCTTTTCTAAAATGAGCATGTGTTGCATTCTGAATTACAAGAAAAATTCACTTTTAGTAAGTAGGTCTAGGACTAGATAGCTTCACTGTTGAGTTCTACCAGAAATGTAAATAATTAACCTCACGCTTTATCATACTCTTTTTTATAAAAGAAGAAAGAAGAAGAATTTTTTCTTATTTGTTCTCTGAGACCAGATTTGGGACATCAGAAACACCACAGAAAAGCACAGTAAAGCAATATGACCTTAAATTCCCTGCCCTCACCTTGATGCCAACTTACAGCAATCCCCCTAGAGGACAGGGGAGAGCAATTCTTTAGGGTTTCCCAGACTCAGACTCTCCACAGGAGTAAAAAACCCTTTCTCTTGCGGAGGGGCTGGTGCTTTGAACTGCCGACTTTGTCGCTCACAGCCCAACTCGTAACCACCAACTCGTCACCACATCGCCACAAAACAATATGCCTTATAAATAGAAATGCAAATCATTTCAATAAAGAACTAGTCAACAGAATTCAGCACAATATTGAAGTATTTTATACCATTAACGGGCGAAATTTCCCTCAGATATACAAGACTTGTTCAACATAAGAAAATCAATTAATCTGTTGTTATTTGGTGCCATGGAGTCCACTCTAATTTATAGCAGCTCTCTATACAACAGAAGGAAACACTGTCCAGTCCTGGACCATACTCACCATTATTGCAGCCTACTGTGTCAGTCTACCTCATTGGAGGTCTTCCACTTTGTCACTGTTCCTCTAAGCATGATGTCCTTTTCCTGGTGGAATTCCACAGGTTCCTTTGTTCACTGGCAGTCCACTTTGGATATTCTTTTTTCTTTACACTTTTGATATTCTTTAAATCAAATGCATCACTTCTTCTGCAGTGTCCCTTATGCATGTGCCATGCCTTGAGCCTGGCACACTTTCGTCTTTAAGGTGACATGTTTGCTTCAAGATGACATGTTAAAGGGGTATTGTGCAGTGGTCATGCCCTGTAAAGTGCATTATTTGATATCTTGGCTGATGCTTCCATGGCTTCCAATGTAATGTGATGTGATCAAAGTAATACACCACAAAGGGGAAAACCACCTAGTTATCTAGTCATTTCAATTGATGCAGAAAAAAATATGTGACAAAATCCAACACTATTTCATGATTAAAAAAAAAAGACTCAATAAGTTAGAGACAGAATAAAATGTCCTCTAAAAAGAAGGACAGAAACTTCCTCAACATGATAAAAGACGTTCATAAAAAACCAAAAGGATATTTTGGTTGTTTTTGATTTGTTCTTTCCCTCCTCAACCCCCAAACCCAGAAAGTTAAATTTAGAACCACAATCTGACCCAAGAAACCAAAACCTATGTATATATCCAAAAGAATTGGGAACAGGAATGCAAACATAAACTTGTATAGCAGAGGTCATTGTCACATGACTCAAAATAGTCAAATGATAGAAGCAGCCTAAGTATCCATCAACAAAAGAATGGACCAAATGCAGTATGTACACACAATAGAATATTACTTATCCATAAAGGTAAATGAAGCCCTGGTATGCTATAAACATTAACAAAACTTGAAAGCATTAGAAGTTAAGTGAAATAAGTCACTCTCAAAAAACAAATATGGCATAGTCACACTTAAACGAAATAAATAAATATACAGAGACCAATGTTTATTATTGGTTACCAAAATGGGTCGGGGTTAAGGAAGAGGGAGTCTGAGTTTACCTAGAATCCCTGGTCCACTCCCGATGGTGGAGTAATTTGGGAAAGGGTGGATGGTGCACAACCTGATTCATTCATTCATTTTCCTGTCATTGAGCTGAATTCCAATTCATAACAATTTTATAGGACAGGGCAGAATTGTCCCAGTGGATTTCCAAGACTAATTTTTTATGGGAGTAGAAAGCCTCAATGCCTAATAAGAATCATCTAATAATAACCACTATATGACCAGCGATACATAATCAATGTCGCTGAATTGCACATGTTACTAAAAATTATTGGCTTGCCAATGTTTTGCTATATATATTTTAACACAAAAAAATTAAAAGAAAAGAAAAATCTATAGCTAACGTCATATTTAATGGTAAAAGACATAAAGTTTCTTCCCTAAGATCAGAAAAAGACCACGACGCCCACCTTCACCACTACTCTTCAACATTGTACTGGGAAGTCTAGGGATATGCAAGTAGACAAAGAAATTAAATAAAACATTGCACTGGAGGTTCTAGTAGGACACAGTTAGACAAAGAAATTATATAAAAGGAATCAAAACTGATAGGTAAATTTGAAACTATCTCTGTTCACAGATACACATATGTAACATATATGTGCATATATATAAAAGCAGTCCCAACAAGTCCACACACCAAACTCCTATAGTTAATAAACAAATTCAGCAAAGTTATAGGGTACAAGATCAGCAAAGCCAGTTGTGTTTCTGTACAATGCAATGAAAAGAAGGAAATTAAGAAAACAAGTCCTTAAAAGAGCACTCAAAAGAAAGAAATACCTAGCCCTGCCCAGCGCGGCCTGCCCAGATGCTTCTCCCCACCTTGACTCCTGGAACCCATTGCCTTTGTCCCTCCGCGCTGAAACGCCACCAACATGACGGAGAAACTGCCCTACAAAGTCACTGACATCAGCCTGGCCTCCTGGGGACAGAAGGCCCTCGCTGAACGTGGCAGAGAGCAAGATGCCTGGACTGATGCGCATGCACGAGACGTACTCCGCATCGCCGGATGCCTGTTCATGACGGTGGAGACAGTTGTCCTCATTGAGGCCCTTGTCGCCCAGGGCGCTGAGGTGCAGTGATCCAGCTGCAACCTCTTTTCCACCCAGGACCATGCAGCAGTCGCCATTGTCAAGGCCCGCCTCCCAGTGTGCGCCTGGAAAGGCGAGACCGACCAGGAGCACCTGTGGTGCATCGAGCAAACACTGCACTGTACTTCAAGGACGGGCCCCCAACGTGACCCTGGACGACGGAGGGGATCTCGCCAACCTCGTTCACACCAAGGACTCACAGCTTCTGTCGGGCATCCGGGGGATCTCTGAGGAGACCACAACCTGTCCAAGATGAAGGCCAATGGGATCCTGAAGGCGATCTATGTCAACGACTCGATCACCAAGAGCAAGTTTGACAACTTCCACTGATGGCAGGAGTCCCTCATCGATGGCATCAAGTGGGCCACGGAAGTGATGCTTGCCAACAAAGTGGCTGTGGTCGCAGGCTATGGGGACATGGGCCAGGGCTGTGCCCAGGCCCTGAGAGGCTTCTGGGCGCGTGTCATCGTCACTGAGATTAACTCCATCAGTGCGCTGCAGGCCGCCATGGAGGGCTCCAAGGTGACCAGCATGGACGGGACCTCCCACGAAGGCGACATCTTCGTCACCACCATGGGCTGTGCCGACATCATCCATGGCTGGCATTGGAGCAGATGAAGGACGATGCCGTGGTGTGTAACATCGGACACATGGATGTGGTGATTGATGTCAAGTGGCTGACCGAGAACTCCGTGGAGAAGCGAACATAAAGACTCAGGTGGACGCTCCGGGCTGAAGAACAGGGCCGAGGGCCAGCTGGTTAACCCACGCTGCGCCACGCGCCACGTTCACTTCGAGAAGAGCAACTCCTCCACCAACCAGGTGCTGGCACAGTGAGAGCTGCGGACCCAACCCGACAAGGACCCCGCTGGAGTCTACTTCCTGTCCACAAAGCTGGATGAGGCGGTGCCTGAAACCCACCTCAGAAAGCTGACCGGGAAGCGGACCAAGCTGACCGGGAAGCAGGCCCAGGTGGACGGCCCCTTCAAACCTGATCACTCCCATTCCTAAAAACCCAGCCTGCCCCTCACCTTCCAGCTGGTGTCCCTGCTGGGGCTCCTGTTTTCCCCAAGAACAACTGGCACTAATTTGAAATTGGTTTATTGTTGGGCCCACCTTTGCCCCTCATACTGTTCCCAGTGTGGCAAGGGATATTGAGAAAGCCCTCTGAAGGCGCCGGTCATGATGGAGGGAGGTGCGAGGGAGATATGTCCAGGGAACCGTGACCTGCTCGCTCAGTCTTTTTGATGGAGTTGGCAACAGTGGCAGCCCATGCACATGACGTCTAGTCCTCATGGGGTATTAGGGACCCAAGTCACATGCTTGGCTTACAGTTTACTGGTTCCTGGGCCCATGACAGATGAAAGGGGGAGGTCAAAGGACAGCGTAGAGCTGTGAGGGTTTAAATGATCCGAGGACCCCAGCCAAGTGATGGACATTCTTGTCCCTATGTTACAGAGGTTAAAATAGACTTGTTAGGGACAGCCCAGAGACGTGACGTCTATAGATTGGGAGGTGCCAGGAAAAAAACACGAGAATAGGTGTAGGTCTGCCCCTGCATTGGTAATACGCTGGTTCTTGTCACAACTCTGGTCAAAAAAAGGTTAATTCTGTTCAAAATGGGTTAAAAGAGGGCAGGAAGGTGGGCTAATAATAAAAAATTTGGTGTCTTTAAAAAAAAAAAAGATCGGAGAAGAGGAACCAAACTTAAAGATGGTTTTCCCAAATGTTAATGCAGCATGATACAATGGAGTGGAGAACCAGTGGAGAAGTCTGAGAGCACAACCCCAATCCCAAGTACAGGGGCAGCTGGCTCTCCCCCAGGGGAGTTTGTCTTGGAGGTCAGCACATGAGAACAAATGAAGGGGGAGGAAGATAGAATGAAGTACATCCCCTACTCCACCACCAGAGGGCAGTGATGCCCCAAAAACATACAAACAAAAAAGAATGAAGTACATCCTGGCCCACTGAGCCTTGAGGATGATATTCCCACTCAGAACATGCGATACAGAGAAAGGACCATATGGCCGGCCCCAATATGAAATGCAGCTACCCTTGCTGACCCAAGACCTTTTGAGGTCACCAATGGAGAAACAGGGTCAGGGTTATACTCTGTCTGGCCCAACCACACCATGGCAAAAAACTAAGGGTGTGCAACAGAGCATGGAGCTCCAGATGGAGTGCCAAGGATATAATTTGGGGCCAGAGTGTGGCACCCCATCCAACTCAACCAGGAGACACTCCTGGAGGTCAATGAACAGACCTTAAACTATTTGTAGATCTTTGTATTGTTATTATCTTTGTATTTTTGCATGTAGTATATATTAGACATTGAAGGGGGGCTTTGTTGATATTTTCATTGTTTTGTTTTCTTTGGTTGCTTCATTTTGGGATGCCTTTTTTTGTGCTTGTTGTTTTCTCCGCAGGTCAATCTGGATAGGGTGGACTGGATGGGCAGTCTGGGGTGGGGACGACGGGACTGATGGTCCCAGGGTGGATGTTCGGGGGGGGGGGGGGGGGGGGGGGGGGGGGGGGGGGGGGGGGGGGGGGGGGGGGGGGGGGGGGGGGGGGGGGGGGGGGGGGGGGGGGGGGGTTAGTATTGACCGACCCAGGGATGGGGGTAGGGGGTAGCAGGTAGTGGGTGGTTCAGGGTCAGTGGTGGGGAGGGTGTGGGAGGTCTGATAGGGATTGATTAAGACTAATGTAACAGAGAGAAAATATTGAAACCCAAATGGAGGTTGAGCATGATGGTGGGACGGGAGGAGGTATAGGGAAATAGATAAAAAGAACTGGGGAGTAAGGGGGCATTTAAAAAGGTTAAATATAGACATATACATAGGTGCATATATTCATATGATGATGGGGAAATAGATCAATATGCATATATTTATATGGTTAGTATTAGGACAGCAGATGGGCATTGGACCTCCACTCAAGTACTTCCTCAGTGCAAGAATATTTTGTTCTATTAAATTGGCATTCCATGATGTGCGTCTCCCTGACACAATCACTGAAAACAAATGTGTGCATAAGCAAATGTGGTAAAGAAAGCTGTCAAAAAATGTAGCATCTGGGGTCTTAAAGGCTTGAAAGTAAAGGCTTAAAGGCTTCTAAGTGGCCATTCAGCTTAGAAGCAATAAAGCCCATATGGAAGAAGCACACCAGCTTGTGGGATCAAGAGATGCCAAAGGGATCAATTATCAGGTTTGAAGAACTAATAATCAAAACATTATATGCTCACTTTCCTGATATGATCACTGACGATAAATATGTACATAAGCAAATGTGGTGAAGCAAGCTGATCGTGCCCGGCTATCAAAAGATATAATAGCATCTGGGGTCTTAAAGGTTTGAATGTAAACAAGCAGACATCTAGCTCAGAAGCAAGCCCACATGGAAGAAGCACACCAGCCTGTGCGACCACGAGGTGTCAAAGGGATCCAGTATCAAGCATCATAGACCTAAAAATTTTAACAAGTGAAGCGACATCCTCTTACAGAGGGGTTGCAGCGAGGAGATTAGCCAGTCGAGGTTCAGTGTAGTAGCAATAAAATATGCAACTTTTCTCTGGTTCTCAAATGTTTCCTCCCACCCTCTATCATTATCCCAATTTTACCAGACAGATTCAGCTAGACCAGGGGATATACACTGATGTCGGAAACATGGAGAATTTAGGATAGATGATCCATCGAGACTAGTACGGGGAGTAGTGATACTGGGAGGGTGGAGGGATGGTGGTGTAGAAAGGGGGAACTAATTTCAAGGATCTACATGTGACCTCCTCTTTGGGGTGCGGACAATGGAGGCGGGAGGTGACACATTGGACAGTGTACAATATGAAGAGGTAACAACAATTTGTAAATTATTAGGGGTTTATGGGGGAGGAGGTTGGCAAATATGGGGAGCTGGTATTAAAAAAAGAACTAGAGCAATGGGGGAAAGAGGAGCTTATGCTGGGGGCTCAAGTAGAAAATGTTTAGAAATGAATGTGGCAACGTGTAGAAATATGCTTAATACAAATGATGTATTGAATGTTATAAGAGCTGTAAGAACCCCAAATAAAATCTATATTAAAAAAGAATGAAATACCTCATAATAAACTTTTCAAAGAGATTAAAGACATAGACATGGAAATAAAGAAGACTTAAATACAAAGGCATGCAATGAGCAGAGATTGAACAATTTAATATTATTAGACCTATCTACAAATGTAATGCCATTCCTATCAAAATTTAAACGAATTTTCTTTTCAGAAATGGAAAAGTCAATCCTCAAATTTATGTGAAAGTATGAGGGACTTTGAATCATCAAAACAGCATTGATAAGAAAGAGCAAAGTTGGAGGACTCACATTTCGCAACTTCAAAATTTACTACAAAGCTACAGTAATTACCACAGTGTAGTACTGCAGAAGAATATGACTCTATTTTTCTCTTTATGGAACCAGCTTTCCTGATAATATTTGCTAAATAATCCATCATTAGCTCACTGTTATTACTATTTATTTGTCATACAATACATTCCCTATGATACATAGCTCTAGTTCTTAACTTCTATCTACCCCCTTAGTTTATCTGATCCTGTGACATGATTTCAATTACTTTGGCTTATTTTTTTTCACAATTGCCTCTTAGATAATTATCATATATACTTCAAAATCACTTTATTGATTTCCCAAAAAAAACTTCCTGTGGAATTTATTTTTGAAAGCATACTTACTTCATTTGCAGAATAACATACCAAACTCAAACTCATAGCCATCAAACCGATTTTGGCTTATTGAGACCCTTTAAGACAAGGTAGTATTGCTCCTGTGTGTTTAAGAGACTAACTCTTTACAACAGTAGAAAGCTTCATCTTTCTCCTACAAGTTAGCATGCAAGGAATGAAATCTTCAAAATGTTAAATTACCTTATCTGTTAGTGTGGCTGTGTGGTTTTGGTGACAATATTGAATACACCATGAAATTCCAGAAGTCTGTCTCAGAAGAAGTTCAGACCAGGCTGAGCTCCTGTGGCATAGTGGTTGTGTGGGGGACAGCGGCCCACTGGATTGGCTGTTCAAATCCAGCAGCAGCTCTCCAGGAGCAAGGCTGGGCCTCCCACTCCTACCAGAGAGCAGTGATACCCCACCCCCACCCCCCAAAAACTGAAGTACAGACCAAATGATCCTTAGAAGAGAAGATGACAAGACATGGGACTTGGGACATGTTATCAGGAAAGACCAGTCTCTAGAGAAGAACATTACGTCTTGTAAAGTGGAGGGTTAGCAGGAAGATGGACTGACACAGCGATTGCAACAATAGACTGAAACATAACAGCAGTAATTGTGAAGCCATTGGAGGACCAGGCAGCAAATACAATGATGAACAGCAGTGGTAGAAGTGAGTCTCTTAGAGTGAGTTCTCTGGATAAACAAAATTCATCAATTTTTTATATATTTACACAGAGAGAGACCACCATTTTGTCTGTCAGTTTGTCCTACTGTGATGACTTGCATGGTGCTGTGATGCTAAAAGCTGTATTGCTAGTATTTCAATCCCCGCAGGGTCACCCAAAGTCAACACGTTTCAGCAGAGCTTCCAGACTAAAAATGAATTGATGAAGAAGAAATAGGCTGTCCACATCAGAAGAATCAGCCACAGAAAACCTTGTGGACAGCATTGAAGCACTGTCATATAACAAAGGCCTACTGAATTAAAGTGGAAAATTGCCAGCAATAGTGCCAGAGGCTGAGCCCCTCAGGTCAGAGGCTCATATGACTAAGAAAGAACTGCCTTCTCAAAGCAGAGTCAGTGGACCACAAGGACACAGAGAAAGTCTGCAGGAGAAAGTCTTCAGGACTTTCATTTGCTTTGGGACATGACTCAAAATGAGAATTAATAGCTGCAAATATCAATTAAAAATGAAATTTGGAGTGTATAAAGTATGAATCTAGGGAAAATCGAAGCCAATAAAAATTAAATGGAACCTGAGGTAGAAAGAAAATGTTTTGAGAATGATGATGGCAACAAATGTACAAATGTGCTTGACACAATGGATGGATGTATGGATTGTGATGAGTTGCTGAATCCCCAATAAAATGATTTAAAGATGAAAAAAAAAGAACCCATAAATATCAATATTCTAGTGAACGGAAATGGTCTGGTATTGACCATTTTTAATCAGGAAATCAAATGGTTCACTATGCCAGAAATGAAAGATTCTAAAGGAATGGCATTGGATTCATCCTTAAAAAGCATATTTCGGGCTGAGCCCCAGTGGCGTAAGTGATCGTAAGTGATTGAGTGTGGGACTACGGCCAGCGGGCTTGGGGGTTCAAATCCAGCAGTGGCTCTCAGGAGCGGCGCTGGGTGGCGCCCACAACCACCAGAGGCAGTGATGCCCACAAAAAAAAAAAAAGCATATTTCAAGATCAATCTTGAAGGACAATGCTGTCTGTGATAGGATAATGTCTATCTATATATGAAGAAATCCAATCAACACAACTATAATTTAAATTTATGGACCAGTCCCTTAAGCTAATGATGCAGAAATGGAAGAATTCTTCCAACATCTTCAGTATGAATATGATTTAAAAAGCAGTCAAGATATGTTGATAATTATTGGCAACTGGAATGCAAAAGTTGGAAAGAAGAGAAAGGAGCAGTAGTAGCAAAATATGGTCTTAGGAATAGAAATAAAGTTGGGGCTTACATAATAGAATTTTGCAAGACAAACAACTTCTACATAGCAAATACAGTTTTCAACAACACAAAAAGCTACTATATATGTGAATTTCTCTGGATGGAATGCATAGAAAACAAATGGGTTACATCTGTGGAAAAAGGAAATGGAGAAACTCAATATCAGAAGTTTAAAAGGCCAACTGTAGAATAGAACATCAATTGCTCATCTATAAGTTCAGAATAAAATTGAAGAAAATGAAAACAAGTCCAAGAGAGCCAAAATACAAATTGAATATATCCCATCTGAATTTCAAGAACATTTCAAGAACAGATTTGATGTATTACACACTGACAGAAGACCCAATGAGCTGTGGGGTGACATCAAGAACATCATCCAGGAAGAAAGCAAGAGGTCATTAAAAAGACTGGGAAGAAAGAAAAGATCAAAGTTCATGTCAGAAAAGACTATGAAATTTGTTCGTACTCAAAGAGTCACTAAGACAAATGGAACAAATGATAGTCACAGAACTGACCAGAAATTTTCAAAGGACAGCTCAAAAAGACAATGTTTTCATGAAATGTACTAAGACCTAGAGTTATAAAACTAAAGAGGCAGCAGCAGCTCTCCAGGAGCAAAGCTGGGCCTCCTACTCCCACCAGGGGGCAGTGATACCCACACACACACACACACACACACACACACACACAAACTAAAGAAGAAGTGGATACTCAGTATCTTTGAAACTGAAAGAACTCACGAAAAATTTCAAGACTTGAGTTTCGCTATTGAAAGATTCTATGGTCAAAATATTGAATGATGCTGGAAGCATCCAAAGAAGATGGAAATAATGCAAAGAGTCACTGAACCAAAAAGAATTAGTGGATTCTCAACCACCAAGAGGTAGCAAAAGATCAATAACTCATGTTATTAAAGAAAAAGTCCAAACTGTACTGAAAGCATTACCCAAAACCAAGGCTCCAGGAACTGATGGAACACCTACTGAAATGTTTCATAAACTGATGAAGCACTAGGAGCACTCACTAGTCTGTGCCAAGAAATTTGGAAAACAGCTAGTTGGTCAACTGACAGGAAGAGATTCACAATTATACCATGCCAAAGAAATGTGACCAAAAAGAATGCTCAAATTATAAAACATTGATATCACCAGCAAAGGAAATTGTGCTGAAGATCATCTAACAAGGATTGCAGCATGATATTGACAGGGAACTTCCAGAAGGTCAGTCTTGATTCAGAAGAGGATGTGGAATAAAGGATATCATTGCTGATATCAGCTGGATGTTGGCTAGAAGAAGAGACTATCAGATTTTTTTGTGTTTCATTGACTATGCAAAGGCATTTGACTACGTGGATCAAAACAAGCTGTGTATAGTCTTGAGAAGAATGGGGATTCCATAACACTTCATTGGGCTTATGTAGAACCTGTACATGAATTGAGAGACAATTCTACATAGTTTAAAATCAGGAAAGGTGTGTGTCAGCATCGTATCCTCTCATCATACTTACTCAATCTTTATACTGAGCAAGTAATCAGAGACGCTGGATTCTATGAAGATACATGTGGTGTCGCGATTGGAGGAAGGCTTATTATCAACCTGACATATGCATATGATACAATCTTGCTTGCTTAAAGTTTGACTTGAAGTACTTGATGATAAAGATCAAGGACTGTAGCCTTTAATAGGGATTCCAACTCAAGGTAAAGAAAACCAAAGTCTTTGCAAACAGACCAACTAGTAACAACATGATAAATGGAGGAAAAAATGGAGTGATCAAGAATTTTGCCTTGCTTGGATTCCCAATCAATGCTCATGGACGCATCCTTCAAGAGACCTAATGAAGCATTGCCTGGAATAGATTTGCTGCACAAGACCTCTTTAAAGTGTTGAAAATCCAGGATACTACTTTGAGGACTAAGGTGTGCCTGACCCAAGCCATGGTATTTTCAATTGCCTCATATGCATGTGAAAAATGGGCATTGAATAAAAGCCAAAGAAAATTCAAGGCATTTGAATTATGATGTTGTTGAATATTGAAAGTACCATGGACTGTCAAACAAACAAACATCTAACTCGGAAGAAGTCCAACCAGAATACTCCTTAAAGGCAAGAATGGCTAGCCTTGGCCTGCTGTACTTTAGATATGTTTTCAGGAGAGACCAGTCCCTGGAGAAGGATAGCAGGCTTGGTAAAGTGGAACAGTAGTGAAAAAGAGGAAGTCCCTATATGTGATGAATTGACACAGTGGCCACAACAACAGGCTGAAACATGAAAGCAATTCTGAGAATGGCACAAGACTAGACAGTGTTTCACTCTATTGTTTACTGTGATTGCCATGGGTTGGAATTTACTTGATGTCACCTAGCAGCAACAAGAACAACAATATGGAGACAGAAGTTTATCTTTTTTAAAATCATTTTATTTGGGACTCATACAACTCTTATCACAATCCATACACCCATCCATTGTGTCAAACACATTTGTTGCCATCATCATTCTCAAAACATTTGCTTTCTATTTCAGCCCTTGATATCAGTTCCTCATTTTCCCTCTCCCTCCCCACTCCCCCCACCCTTATGATTCTTTGATAATTTATCAACTATTATTATTTTGTTGTGTCTTACACTACCCAACATCTCCCTTCACCCACTTTTATGTTGTCTGTCCCCCAGGGAGGGGGGTTTATGTAGATCCTTGTGATTGGTTCCCGCTTTCTACCCCACCTTTCTTCCACCCTCCCAGTATCACCACTCTCACCACTGCTTCAGTGGGGTTTATCTGCCCTGGATTCCCAGTGTCCCGGTTCCCATCTGTACCACTGTAGATCCTCTGGTCTAGCCAGATTTATAAGGTAGAATTGGGATCTTGATAGTGGGGGGGGGGGGGGGGGGGGGGTGTCACATTTAAGAACCAGAGGAGAGTTGCATGTTTCATCCCGAAGTTTATCTTCAGGAAATAGCTCTCACAGTTGTACAGGTCGTTAAGTGCCAAGTCAATGGATCAGATGTCTCCTGACTAGCACTGGCTGATGACTCCGGATTGGTAAGTTGAATGACAAGCTATTTTGGCTGCAAAGGCAAATAAATCTAAGGTTGGCAGATAAAATGGTAGGCTGCTGACAACTCCTATGATTCTCAGATAAACAACAGGCCACTGACTCAAATCCAAAGGACCACTGGTTGATGATTCAGGTATAGGATCCAGACCCAACAGAAAGGCAAACTTTCCCACAGCATCCACTTATACTGAAAGTAGGCCACACCTTCTAGGAGACCCCATCATGGAGACACACTTGGTCTTAATGCTGAACCACTAGGAATCCTGATGCAAATAATTTTCAAACCACTGGATTGTACACTTTAATGTGGTAGATTTTGCAGGTAATGCAAACAATTTACACACTTTGTTGCTAACCAAAAAGTTGGAGATACCAACCCCAGAGGCACCTGCCAACAAAGACTGAGAAATCAGCCAGTGGAAAGCCTAGGAAGCACAATCTGCTCTGACATACCTGGCTTGTCATAAATAGGAATCTTTTATTCCAATTATACCTCATTTGTTAAGAAGGAAGAGAGGTTAGATGAAACATAATCCTGGATTCATTGTGCCTCTAGAGCCTGGATGAAGTAAACACAATTCCTCTTGGAAAATGCAGTTTAAAGCCAAAGTTCAAAGAAATGGAGTCTCTTACTTTCACTTTTTATTTCTTTTTAATCTTTCAAGTTTTTAGTAACTTTTTAATTGCCAGTTCTTTTAAAAGAACCCTGTTGCAGGTAAGCTTGTGGTGCCAACATGGCCAAAGACGATAGGTAGGTCTGTTGTAACGACATGTCCAATGAACACATGCAATCAATTGAAGGGCAGGAATAGAAAAATCTTGGCAAACTCCACCCTTGTTCTCTTGCTTTCGGATCTTTGGACCAGACAGCTGCCTTGTTCATCCTGCACCTCGACCTCCAAGCAACACTACCCGTGGGATGCCTAATCATGGACTGTGGAGCTGTGAGTTGAGGTTCCTTGAAGCCCTGCTTCGCCATGCTCCTGGAATATACATCTCTTGAGCTGGGGACTGTTGGACTCTGTCATCTGTCTGACTGTTGGCGACCTGCTCTGCTGTTTGCTGCCTGTGACCAGATAGCCTGGATTGCTCTACAGAGGACTACTCAGCGGCCCTCAAGACTTGAAGGACTGCCAGTCCTCTAGCTGCCTCACACAAGTGAGTTGCACAAAGCAATTTGTACTGCTTTATAGATAATTAACTGTTTCTTTCTTATCTTATATACCCTTCTCTATATATAAATATATAAAGAGAATTACTAGTGTCCTGGTTTTATTTCTCTAAGAGAACCCTGCACAACACACTCACTCCCCTTTTGTTATTGGTTAATAATTGCATTGATGTCACAGAACATACTATGGCGTCAATTCACTGACGCTCATTACAGCTTCCTTTGTGACCTGGTACATGATAAATTGATCTGAATATTCCAAGAGTACTAGGAAAAATGAACATTTGCTTTTCGGGAACACATAATTAAAATCATAGAAAGATGGAAGATAAAGCATTAACATTCTTATTCAAACAATTTTCTCATTTTTTTGTCTGCCTTAGCAAAAATTCTGAAAGTTGTTCTTTTAGATTCGCTAACGACACCTTCTTGGTTTTTTCATTTCTTCTCACCGTTTTGCAGCTTTTGCTTTTTGTATTTTGTATCTACAATATTAAACCATATGTCTTCATTTGCTGGTGGCTCGTAGTCAGGGTTAGAATTGTCTGAGATTATATTTCTTGGTCTATTGTCTACAATATAAAGTACTCTTTATCCATGATGGATTTTTTTTTTTTTAGAGTCAACTTTTTATTATAATTGCTATTTCACGGCTGAACCCTGGTGGTGTAGTGGTTGTGTGTGGGACTGCGACCCGCTGGGATGGAGGTTCAATTCCAGCAGCGGCTTCACAGGAGCAAAGACTGGGCCTCCTACTCCCACCATCAGAGGGCAGTGATGTCCAAAAAACAAGACAAACAAACAAACAAAATAATTGCTATCTCACTTTGGTTCATATCTTGCTGGCTAACATTTTCTTCTAATTTAGCTTTCATTTTGCTCTTGGGCCTTTTACTTTAAGCCAGTGCCTTGTCAACAGTATATTGCTAGGTGTCATTTTTACAAAAACACTCTGAGATTTTCCTCCTATGAGCTGTGAATTTGACCCCATTCCCGGGGTTATTTAGGACATGTGGGATGAAACTGACATTGTTTTTAAGTTTCATGCTTTTGCCAAACTGCCTTCTTTGAAAAGCTAGCATTTGATGGGTCAACTTTTGTTCTGTGTGTTTTAAATGTACACGTTTACTTTTCTTCTTCAGGTAGTAAGCTTGAACTCCTAAAGGAATGTACCTGTGCTTGCTTTTCTGTGTCAGTGTCTGAAGTTCAGCAAGCGCTCGCCACACGCTAGATCCCGTCTTCACACCTCACCTCCCACCACCAGTACTTCGCGCCAGCCTAATATGGCATCCCCTGAGTTGCTTGTGCAGAACAGGAAGACTGCTCCTCTGCTAGCATAATTGTATCTGAAACCCCAAATCACTGTGTACATCTATCATGCATGAAATAGTAACTCAAATGCTTTCATGTAAATATATATATATATACATAAGTGTAAAACTACAACATATATGTCAGTGCATGCACATGCATATGTATGGGGTGGGTGGGGATGAGTATGCATGTTTATTATATAGGACCCGTCATAGAATAGTACATTACTTATTGAGGTGCTAACTGCAAGCTTAACAGTTTGAACCCACCAACCACTTGTGCAGGGATAAAAGATGAGGCTTTCTGTCCCCTAAAGAACTACAGCCTCACACTGGTACAGTTAGGCACTGGGAACATGGGGAATTCAGAACAGGTGATCCCTTCAGGACCAGTGATGAGAGTGGTGATACCAGGAGGGTAGAGGGAAGGTGGGGTAGAAAGGGGGACCCAATTACAAGGATCAACATATAACTTCCTCCCTGAGGTACGGACAACAAGGAAGTGGGTGAAGGGAGATATAGTGTAGTGTACGATATGACAAAATAATAATAATTTATAAATTATCAAGGGTTTGTGAGGGAGAGGGTTGGGAGAGGAAATGTGAGGAGATTATACCAAAGACTTAAGTAGAAAGAAAATGTTGTGAGAGTGAGGGTGGCACCAAATGGACAAATGTGGTTTGCATACAACAGGTGTACGTTTTGATTGTGATAAAAGTTGTATGCATCCCCAATAAAATAATTTTTTTAAAAAGAAAGTAAATGTCTAGAAAAGAAAGACAGCAGGATATGTATAAATACATTTAATTGGTGTATGGATTGAAATAACAGTGGCAAGAGCCCCCAATAAAATGATCTTTTAATAATAAAAAATGGATTAAAAAATGAAAGCACTACAGCCTCAGAAACCCAGACTTGCTGTGAGTGAGTGCTGACTTCGTGGCGGTGAGTTTGGTTTGGGTTTGTGGATCACAACTTAGTGCTGTTGAGTCAATTCTCACTCACAGAGACCCCCTACGATGGACCTCTCTAAGACCGTACCTCTTTATGGAAGTTGAAAGCCCCATCTTTCTTCTGAGGAGTGACTGCTGGTTTCAAACCTCTGACCCTGAAGGTAACAGCCCAACGCACAGCTGTGCCCCCAGGGCTCTTGCATCCAGTAAATACACACACACACACACACACACACGCACACACGCACACGCACACATGCACTCACACTTCAAAGAGCTTGTGCACAAGTCGAATCAGGATTCCTGGGGTGCAAAGGAAGGGTGGGGGCAAAGGGAAGTTGATATCAAGGTAATAGAGAATATTTTGAAACTGATGGTGGTAGCTTGAGTTATTGAACTGTAGAATGACATGATATCTGCAATAGTTTCCAATAAAATGGGCTTTTTTTTGGGGGGGGGAAGCTGGTGTAAAATTTCACTATTTTTAAGTCCATACACATCTACACAAATATTCTTTCTCTTTCTTCATTTTTCTCAATATTGTACAAACATTTTGAAAACCTGCCATAAAAGGGAAGACACCCCCATACTCACTAGCATGATCCGATAGAAAGATGCATTGCCGAGCTCACTGAGGATACCGAAGGTAATGTGACAGCAGAATTAGAAGGAATATCCAAATAAAGGGGAGCCTTTCAGCGGAGGAGCTCAGGAAAGGTCTAATAGAATGACATTTGGTCCCAGCCTTAGTGGATTTGGTAGATTTTGCAAGTTTAGGTCATGGAGAAAGAAGCTGGACCCCCAAAAATTAAAATACAGACAACATCTTTGTAAGATGCACCAGGAACCCCTATGGCATAACACAAAACTCCACATAGATTAGTATTGTCTTCCTAACCTGGGCTGGGCATATAGAGATCTTGAAACTGAGATGATTGGGTCTTGTGTGTCATTAGTGGGGTAGCTTGTTGTTTTAGGGTCACTCAGGAGGTAAGCACTCCCCAGAGCAAGTCCCAAATGCAGCATTTGCCCACGGACCATGCTCAGAAGGAAGGTGGGGTGAGAAAGACTTTGAATGGAAGAACTAAAGACAGGGAGGGGACAGAGGGCTGTCCTCATTATCAGGACAGCAGATGTGTATAGATTGCTGAGAGGAAAACTAATTCACTCTGTAAACATTCTCTGAGACCACGATAAAAAGCTTTAAAGAGAAACAGACTCTGGGGCCCACAAATATTTGGTTTATGACCTCAAACAGTGTTGTTAAGATCCTTTATCCAGCCAACCAGTTGAATGTGACTTCTTTCGTAAAACAAGGGTTTCGGATCTCCACTGAAAGTAAATGTTATGATAGCCTACTACTATCATAAACAGCCAAACAAGCTCACAGTGCCATCGAGCCAGTCAATTCCTGCTTACAGAGGCTCTGCGGGGCAGGATAGAACTGTCCCTATGAGTTTCAGAGACTAACTTATTAAGGAATGTGGTAGTTATATAACCTCCTGTCAACTTAAGAACGGGTGCATCTAGCCTGTCAAGCAGGTCGCAGATTGCAGACCTTTTCTGGGAGGTGCAAACTGAGATAAACAGTTCACTGGAAGGCAGACACACTCTCTGCTTCATCTTCCAGCTGACAAGCCAGATGGGCTAAGCTGATGGAGCCAGAACCCTGGGGCTGGAGGAGCTACGTGGAAACCCCTACCAATACTGAGATACTTCCACCCCCACTGGATCCACAAGACTTTCCACCCACTGACCTGTGATCTTTCTTCCTGCATTCAGCATCATTGCAGGTCCTGCGTGAGTCTGAAAAAGAACGTATGGACTGGGAACAGACATATTGGGTAATATTAGATTTATGGACTTGACCCGGACTGGGCTGGGATGTTTTCTTAATGTTCAATTGCTCTTTGAGATCAATTTCTCCTTACACACATCTGAGTCTCTCTGGATTTATTTCTCTGGTCAACCAGACTAACACAAGGAAATGGAAAGTCTAGGCTTTCTCCCAGGAAGGGAGCAGTTGGTGGTTGTAAAATGTTGACCTGTGGCTCTGTTACTATCATACACGTGCCCCAATCTTACCCTCAGCATGCTCGGTAGGTTGCTTTCCAGTGCATGTTTCTTGGGGAACGAACAATGATTGGGATTAATCAACTGATCTTCCTAAGCATTTAATATAAAAAATTAATGTGAACCTATTATAAAATCAGAGAGCCAATGATCTCCTCCTTCTCCAATAGACTGACACAATGTGCCAGGAAATGATTCTCTTAAATTGCTGTTGGGGGCCCCCAGTTACTGCCATCTTTAAATGACCCCGGCTCTTAGTTGTTCCTGACATGGATGAGTCATAAGTAGTTTTACTTTGTTTTCACTTATTTACTTGTTTGTGAAAACATTTTCAAGCCTTCATGACTTCTGAGGGGTTTTTTATTCACCTCCACTCTTACCAGGAAGCATGCACTCTAATGAGTCAGTGACAGATATTCTCTTTAAAACAGAGTTTAAAAACTCCCCAATTCCAACTATAGGGGCACCCGCCTCTCCCCCAAGAGAGTTTGCCTTGGAGGTCAGCACTGAAACTGCAGCTTGGGAAGAAAGATATACCTGACCAGAATACACGAGAACAAATGAAGGGGGAGGAAGATAGAATGAAGTACATCTTGGCCTACCGAGCCTTCAGGACAATATTCCCACTCAGAACTACCAATACAAAGAGAGGACCATATGGTCGACCCCAATAGGAAATAAAGCTACCCTCACTGACTCAAGGTATTTTGGGGTCAACAATAGAGAAACAGGGTCAGGATTATACCATCTGACCCAACCACACCAAAAAACTAAGGGTGTGTGACAGAGCACGGAGCTCTAGATTGAGCACCAAAGATATACTTTGTGACACTCCATCCCACTCAACCAGGAGACACGCCTGGAGGTCAATGAACAGATCTTAAACTATCTGTAGGCTTTTATATTGTTATTATTGTATTTTTTAATGTACATCTATATATTGGATATTGGTTTTGTTGTTGTTGATGTTTTTATTGTTTTATTTTCTTTGCTTGCTTCATTATAGGATACCCTTTTTTGAGCATGTTATTTTCTCTACAGGTCTATCTGGATGGGGTGGGCTGGATGGGCGGTCTGGGGATGGGAACAACAGGACTGATGGTACCAGGGTGGATGTAGTGGGGGTGGGCTATTGGCTGATCCAGGGATGGGGGGAGTAGCATGTGGTTCAGGATCAGTGGTGGGGTGGGTATGGAAGGTCTGATAGGGATTGATTAAGACTAATGTAACAGAGAGAAAATATTGAAACTCAAATGGTGGTTGAGCGTGTTGGTGGGAGGGGAGGAGGTATAGAGAAATAGAGAAAAGAACTGGGGAGTAAGGGGCATTTAAAGAGGTTAAATATAGACATATACATAGGTGCATATATTCATATGATGATGGGGAAATAGATCAATATGCATATACTTAGAGGCTTAGAATTATGATAGCAGATGGGCACTGGACCTCCATCAGGTACTTCCTCAGTGCAAGAACATTTTGCTCTATTAAATTGGCATTCCATGATGTGTAGCTCACTGACATGATCACAGAAAACAAACATATGCATAAGCAAATGTGGTGAAGAAAGCTGAAGGTGCCCAGCTCTCAAAAGATGTGTCATCTGGGGTCTTAAAGACTTGAAGGCAAATAAGTGGCCATCTAGCTAAGAAGCAAGCCCACATGGAAGAAGAATAACAGTCTGTGTGACCACGAGGTGTCAAAGGGATCTGGTATCAAGCATCAAAGACCTAAAAATTATATCATTATAAATGAGGGAGGGTTCAGATTGGGGACCTAAAACCCATCAATAAGCGAAGTGACATCCTCTTACAAAGGGGTTGCAGGGAGGAGATGAGCCAGTCTAGGTACAGTGTAGTAGCAATGAAATGTGCAAATTTCCTCTGGTTTTCAGGTGCTTCCTCCCACCAACTATCATTATCCCAATTTTGTCAGACAGATTCGGCTAGACTAGGGGATATACATTGGAGTCGGAAACTTGTGAATTTAGGATTGATAATCCCTTGAGACTAGTGGGGAGTGGTGATACTGGGAGGGAGGAGGGATGATGGAGTAGAAAGTGGGAACAAATTTCTGGGGTCTACCTGTGACCTCCTCTTTGGGGTATGGACAACGGGGGTGGGTGGGTGGGTGAGTGAAATGACACATTGGACAGTACGATATGAAGAGGCAATAGCAATTTGTGAACTATTGGAAGTTTATGGGGGAGTGGGAGGGAGAAGGGGAAATATGGGAGTTGGAATTTAAAAAAATAAAGAACTAGAGGAAAGAGGGAAAGAGGATCTTATGCTGGAGGGGTTCAAATAGAAAATGTTTGTAGATGAATGTGGCAACATATGTACAAGTATGCTTAATACGACTGATGTATTGAATGTTGTAAGGACCCCCCAATAAAATCTATTTTTTTTTAAAAAAAGAATTGTACGAGCCCCCAATCAAACCATTAAAGAAAAACCCTCAAGCATTCGCTCAGTCATCTGCCCTTCCCTTTGTTCTTTATTGCCGACTCTTGGAGTCTTGCGAATGTTTGCCACTTATCTTTTAGCTGTCTCAAGAACTATATTCCTTTTGTGTCTTCCTGCAGACGTTTTATACTGGATCCTCTACCCTCGGTTCTACTAAAGGCACCGGGAACTCTTAGACTTCGGAAACATATAAGCCAGTTTTAAGCGCCTTCTCTGAGCAGAGAGAGGAATCATTATTAAGCTTCTCTGTGAAGCTTTTGAAAAAGGAACATTCCAACAGAACAATTTTAACCTATGCATAATCGAGAATAATAATTGTGGTTATCCTTTTCTGTTGAAACCTGGTTCACTCGGTCCCAGTTGCCCTCTCTTCTTCCTAACCACACCCCTCTGGTCATTTACAATGTGGATCATCCAAAAGTTGAAAACATGGTTGGAACCCATAAAGCCCACTGTGATAATTAAGGAAGGAAAAAACCCCATTGTTTATCGGTTAAATGCACCCATATTCAGACTGTGGGTGTGGGAGGAGGATTCTGGGAACTCACCTTAGAACCCAACCACATATTCAAACACAGGAACAGAGGGCTAATTCAGTAATTCAGCAGGATTCTTTATTCAGCTGAAAAAGAAAATAAGAGCAGGTATCAGATGGAAAATATGTTCAAAGGAAAACTTTAAAAATAGATGAAGAAAAATTTCCAGCCCCAAACAAAAATCCTTTGGAAACTCCAGATCTTGAGTAACAGGAGACACCTGTGCCCAGAGGGAGGACAGCGGCAAGGAGATGGCAGAAAACAGAAGTTCCCAAAGTATGCCTCCTCCTCTTTACCCACAGCCACAGCAGAGTCGCCTGGAAACTGGAACCGAACTTTGTCAAACCTTGCTGCAGGTCTGCCGATGTAAAACTTTGAGGGTAGGGGATGACGAATGAGGGACACTGGTGTAAAAGAAAAATGCGAGGGAAAAATACTTTCTGGACAATTCTGCACCATTCCTCCTTTTAGTTCCAGATAGTGAAAGGATATAGTCACACACAGTTTACTCATGATTCTGCAAAGTGAAAAACAGCTGTACAATCTAGCACAACCCCCACCCCGCAAAAGGTAAGCAAAGTATATATCATGCCTCAAACAGAAAATGCTCTATAGAAGATATCAAAATGGCCAATAAGCACAGAAGTCATGAAAGTCAAAACTCTACTGAAATGTCATTTCACACTGCAACAGGGTGGCTATTACAAAAGAAACATGCAAAATCAAAAAGCAGTAAGCATTGGCAAGTGTATAACAAATTGGAACATTCACCATGCTGGTGAGAATTCAAAATGGTGTGACTCTTGTGTGAAAATGGTTTGATAGCTTCTCAAAAAATTAACTATTATGTATATATTTCCCATAGAATTCAGCAGTGCCAGTCCAAGGTGGTGGTGGTAGTGATCAGGTACCCTCTGCAGTCATCCTGTGCTGCTAATACAATGACTGGGTGTTTGAGCCCATTGCTGCAGTCCCCGGAGACTGGCCTATACGGAGGACTCATCCAACGTACAAGAGATGAAGTCTCTCTACCTGCCCTTCTTGGCCATACAGAGATGTGTTTGTTCTGGCAATTCATGGTGCTTTCAAGGTGCTTAGCTAACACCCTGGTGGTGCAGTGATTAAGCTGAACAAAAAGATTAGCATTTCAAACCCACCACCAGCCAACCCCTTGGCGACAGGTGTGGTAGTCTGCTTCTGCAAAGACTTAGTTCTACTCTGTCCTGCAGGGTCCTTATGAGAGAGAATCAGCTTGATGGCAGGGGGTTTGGTTTAAATTTTTCAATTTCTTCATTGTTGAGTCTAGGAGTTGGTGCATAAATTTGAATAATAGCCCTCTTTCCTTATAGAGATATGTGTATTATCAAGGAGAGCAAGAAGGAAAGTATTTTGAAACTGATTGTGGTAGCAATAGTACAATACTGCTTGACGTGATTGAACTATGAAATGTTATGACCTCTATAAGAGCGCCCAATAAAGAGATTTTAAAAAAGGGAGTAGTTCTTAAGAGAGAGGAAAGAAGAAAATCGAATGGCATTTTAAACAAGACAAAGAGTGTGGGCAAAGACTGACTGAGTAAAATAGTGTGATCAGTTAAATATCAAGAACCTAATTTGTCCACAATAATTATGATGGGCATCATTTTGAGGGGAAAATGGATGTATTGCCAGTAGTAGGATTGAGTAGATATTTGCCATTTTTAAATGCCCACTCTTCCTTTGAGGAACTGCTTGTCCTACAATGAAGACAAAACCAAGGCTAGGACTATCCGAGCAAGCCATCTTTCAAGGAAAAGTACAGGGATGTGACCTGGGCACAACAAATCCACATACTTCCCTGGGTTACCAGGGATGCTGGGAAAAAGTCAAGCATCCATCCCCTGAATCTGCCAGGCTGGGAGTGTGTGAGTCTGAAGTTGCCAAAAGTTGTTTTGTCGATCCGTGAAAGTCATGTTGATAATTTCTTTTATCTTATATAAAAATGCCTTCCCTCTTTTATCACAAGCTAACATCCTTCGAGAAGTCTGTCCATATGAATCCTCAATAAAATGAATTTAAGCAAATAAATAAATAAAAGAAGCCTGCCCAAATACTTCATTCTGTCTCTCTGCGTTCCTATATGGCTGTTGCTGTCGTTAGGTGCCCTGGAGTTGGCTCCAACGCCCTGTGCAACAAAATGAAACACTGTGTGATCCTGCACCGTCTTCACAAGCCTACCTGTGCTTGAGTCCCTTGTTACTGCCATGGTGTCAGGTCCTCTTCAAGCCTTTCTCTTCTTCACGACCCCTCTATGTTGCCAAACATGATGTCCTTCTCCAGAGACTGGTCTCTCCTAACAGTATGTCCAAAGTAGATTAGACAAAGCCTTGCCATCTTTGCCTCTAAAGAACACTCTGGTCGTACTTCTTCCAAGATAGATGAGTAGTAGGATCTACTAGCCGCCCATGATGCTTTCAATGCTCTTCTTCAGCACCACAATTTAAGGGCACCAATTCTTCTTTGATCTTCTTTATTCAATGTCCAACTTTCACATGCATATGAGGCACCTGAGCCATGACTTGGGTCAGGTGCACCTCAAAGTAGCATTCTGGATTTTCAACACTTGAAAGCGGTCTTGTGCAGCAGATGGACCCAATGCAAGACATCTTTTGATCTCTTGACAGCTGCTTCCATAGGCCTTGATTGGGGATCCATATCGGAAGTGGCCAGTCTCTGATATACTCACAGCCAGGGTTCAACAGGCAGTTGTGCAGCGATAACTATTATTTATTATAATAACGATATAGAAATCATAAGAGAGAGAAAACAACTATAGAAGTTACACATATATCACTTCATGGTACATGCTCACCTCCACCCTGCTAGATGGTCCACGTGGAGAGAGAGAGAAAGTAGAGGAAGGGGTTACATGATGAGGAAGAGCATCTGGCACTGAGGGGCAGGAGAGGCAGGCAGGAGAGAGATCCTCTAGCTTATGTCCCATCCCTATAAACCCTCTGGAGCCAAGCCAGGCCCCTAATTATAGGCAAAGACATACATCACAGGAAGGGGTTATGCCATATGCACACCTTATAGGAAAGGGAGCTATCAGGGTCCCATGTGACAAGACCAGATCCCAGACTCCTGGATGTGGCTAAACGGGTTAGGCTGGAGATCATTAATATCAGCATGACAATCTGACCACAGGCTTCTAAGGAAGCGAACCATCATCCTAACAGCAGGGGAGTTAGCTCTGTTGTGAGACAACACAAAAGTCTCAGGTAACTGGGAGTTTCAGGAAGAATAGCCACACCAAATACTGGTAAACAGTTTGCTTAATATTTTGGAGTATAATAATTGTGGAAAAGTTGTCTTCATCCCACAAATCCAAACAAGACAAAATCCTTGACAACTTCAACCTTTTCTCCATTTATCATGATGCTGGTCCAGTTGTAAGGATTTTAGTCTCATCTTTTTTTTTTTTTCGGGGGGGCATCACTGCTCTCCGGTGGTGGGAGTAGGAGACCCAGCCCCACTGCTGGAATTGAACTTCCGTCCCAATGGGCCGCAGTCCCGCGCACAACCACTACGCCACCAGGGCTCAGCCATTTTAGTCTCATCTTTACTAAAGACTGCAATCCTTATCTTCATCAGCAAGTGTTTTAATTCTCTTCAGATATCAAGATTTTATATTGCAGGTGTTAATAAGTCTTCCTTCAATCCTTATACCCCATTCTTCCTCATCTAATCCAGCTTCTTTGATTATTTGTTCAGAATACAGGTGACTTCTTCTAGTCTTTGTTAATGTTGTACCAACTGCATTTTTAGACCCTTTAGGCTTATCTGACCATGTACAGCTATTTAACTGTTTGGCATATGTATGTTTTGTTTTCCCAACCATACTGCAGAGTCTTAGAATGTATTCAGCATATATCTTGAGCTAAAAATCAGCTAGATCTTTCATCAAAATAGAATATTACACTAAAGAAAAAGTAAAATCACAGTACATGTTTAAAGGCCACCACTTAGGTATTTTTTGTTTGTTTTTAAACACCACTAAGGTTTTAGCTTCTATTTTTCATGTTAGTTCAGAAGGCAAACTGATTCCAAATCCTGTGTTTAACATTGAAGGGGGAAGAGAGAGAGGAGAAGCCAAATTCCTCCTCCCAATGTCATACGGAGGCTCGCACCTTAGTGGTGCTAGTAGAGATGGTTAGGTATATGGCTGAAAGGTGCTTGGAGGTGGTGTCTGGGCATGCCAGATGCGCAATATGGAGGTATTTTAGATAAATGTGGTGGATGCATGCCAGGTGCACATTGTGGAGGTATTTTAGATAATGTGTCGCTGCATGCCAAATGCAGATCCATCTCCATCTTCACTGTGCCCTTTTCTCTCTTTTCTGCATCACCTTTTGTTAGATGTTTGTATGCACATTTCAATGATGAGATTCTGAATGTTAAGCTACAACAACCTGGGCTCCATGGTTGAGAGTGTGTACTTGTATAATAGTAAAGGGGAAAAAACCTCTCATCGCAGAGAGTCTGAATTCAAACCTGGCTCAGTCAGACACTTACTTACTAGTTGTATGCTCTTGAGCAACTTAGCAGCAAGCTAGTTACGAGTCTGATCTGGGAAATTGGGTAATACGCCTACTTCCAAGGGTTTTTGTGAGCAACACTTGGAACGATGTCACACTAAACCCAAAACCAGACACAGTGCCATAAAGTGGATTTCAATATAGTGACTCTACAGGACAGAGTAAAACCACCCCTAGGTTCCTGAGACGCTTAAGTCTGTGTGGCGGTAGACAGCCTCCTCTTTTATCTCAAGGAGCAGCTGGCAGGTTTGGACCACTGACCATGAGGTTTTAGTACCCTGATGCTTAATCCACTGTGCCACCAGGACTCCTTCATTTAGGCTCGGGCATTTAGAAAGCATTGAACTCATTGCTTCTAAGAGACCCCTGGTGGTGCAGTGGTGATGGCGGTCTGAACACACCAGGGGCTCCACAGGAGACAGGCGCTGCTACACTGTTTCCATGAAGACTTCTGCTCTTCAGACAGAGAGCATTGTAGTGTGGTCAATGCAGTCAGGTCAAAATGTAATCGCTTACATATCTGCGCTTCCTTTTGACCCAATTAAAGGTCTTTCAGTTAAAATAAAAAGTGAAGGGAACCGGCTGAGCCCCGGTGGTGTAGTGGTTGTGCGCGGGACTGCGGCCCACTGGGACGGAAGTTCAATTCCAGCAGTGGGGCTGGGCCTCCTACTCCCACCACCAGAGAGCAGTGATGCCCCAAACAAAACAAAACAAAACAAAAAAGTGAAGGGAAATACACATGGATTGATCCTCTCTGGTGAATTCCAGGAATGTGAATAGCTTTGCTGTAATGCAGAATGCACTGGAAAACAAATTCTTGCAAATGTAGTTAGGCTAAGATTTAACACTGTCTTTTGCTCTCCCTTTTTGATCCATTTTGGATGTGTTCTACTCTTTAATATTTTCTACTTTCTTTCCAATTCAGGCTTTTCTTTTACTTTGTTATTGTTATTAGGTCTTATTTTGTTTTATTTGGGGGAGTTTTGGTACTGTCTTTCTATGGATAAAATCCAGGATAGGTAAATCGATAGAAACAGTAAGTGGATTAATAGTTTCTTGGGGATATTGCAGGGAAGGTTGATGGGAAATGGGGAACTAAGAACAATGAGTACAAGAAAGAAGAGTTCTAAATTGTTGTGATGATTGTATATGTGCTGCCGAAGCAAGCATGTTTTGGTGTGATGATTGTACAACTCTTCCTTCTAAGACTGAACTGTTGAATTATGATATGTGGATTATGTGCCAATAAAATTGTTTAAAGTGTTTTCATTAAATTTATAGTTTTGGGGCTGAGCCCCGGTGGCGTAGTGGTTGTGCGCGGGACTGCGGCCCACTGGGATGGAGGTTCAATTCAGGCTCCCAGGAGCAAAGGTTGGGCCTCCTACTCCCACCACCTGAGGGCAGTGATGCCTAAAATTTAAAAAAAAAAAAATTTATAGTTTTGGAAACCATATGGTGTAGTTCTACTCTTTCCCATGGAGGTGCTGTGAGTTAGAATCAACTCCATGGCAGAAGACTTGTTTTTTTGTTATTAAAATATTTATTTCATGTGCTTGACACAATGAATGGATGTATGGATTGTGATGAGTTGTATGAGCCCTCAGTAAAATGATCTTTTAAAATATACATTTATTTTTGTTTGTTCAGGAGCATATTATATCATGCAGTAAAGAAGACAAAGAAAGTTATAGTATATTGGGTTTCATAGTAAATATAGATGGTCCACAAGATAAATGAATGATTTGTTTTAAAAAATTGTTGGACTAACCCCTTCGGGGTTAGATTTATTAGGTCCCGGGTTAGAAAAAGTCCAAACTCATTGCTGTGAAGTCAAAGCAGACACATCGTGACGCTATAGGGCAGGGTAGAACTGGGCCA
>PVJH01002538.1:0-155994 GCA_004026705.1 Nesogale talazaci | reverse complement strand
TATGGAGCAACAAAAATTTTCATAGAATGCAAAAATAGTATTGTAATAGATTTATTTTAATTTTAAAGTGCTCTGGGATGTTGTTAAATTGTTAAAAAGCAGGACATCTTGTAACTTTAATTAAATAGGCTCCCTGGCTTTGGGCTCTGACTGTGTTCAGTTAGGAGCAGGGTCTTTGTCATGTTGAAAGTCTCCAGACACTGTAACTAAGTTGTGGCATTCCTTAGCTTCAGCTCCCTTCTTATGCTAATGTATGTTAAGAAACTCAGTCCACGTGCTTCCTTTGAAGTTGATCAATGAACCTGGAATTTGGACTGTTTTTTCACCCAGAAAATATATTTTTATTTTGGATTTATGAGGTGCTTTGATTCAGGGGCTATCGCACTGACCCGCAGAGGGGAAGTTCCAACTTATCAGAAAGACTGTTTTCTTCTTAGCCAACTGAAACTGAATTCTCCCTACCACCCCCACTATAATTATCTACTTATTTTCTGCCACACCACTCCCTGAGCCAGGTAAATACCTGGTTTTGTTTCTACTTCAAATTATGCCTTCCTGCGGGCTGATCCCCAGGTTCTAAACTCAAGACAGTTAGCAGCATGGGAAGCTCCCATGATGTGGGGTTCTGTAACTAGATCTCAGAGAACCTAGTCTGGGATTATGTCCCTTTAAGGCATTAGCCTGGGGAAATCACTACTCACTGCAGAAGGGCAGAGAACCCAGAGAGCCCAACACACTGAATATAGAGCAACTTAATGTGTTCTTGGTTCTCTTTGTGAGTGGAAATCAGAAAAAGGTGAAGTGCAGGACAGACCCTAGTACCCTAGTACCCTAGTTCTAATTTCAGGACTCCATTTTCCAGTATCTTTCACCTTACCTCCTAATTTTCTGGTCTGGCAGCAGGAGTTCTGGGTGGGTAAATCTTAACTAGATGCCATCTTCTCATCTTTCTCAGCTAGCATAGATTTTAGTAATATGCCTTTTGTCTACTGTGTCATTGTTTTAAAAAAATCCTCTCCCAGTGTGTGGGTTGCCTTGTTGTCCTTTTGGTGAAGTATCTCCATGCACACAGGTGTTTTATGCTTGGTAAATCCCACTTGTCAATTTCAGGTTCACCTATGTGTATACTCCTCCCTGCTACAGTTAGCCTATGCATTCCCTCAGCCAAGTGAATAAAATACTTTTAACGTCTCATAAAAACAGCAAAGAAATTTTTTAAGAGTAAAACTAAAGAATTTGCTAAATTAGAGAGATCCTTCCAGAACTCAGAGTTACATTTGTTTTGAAAGCATTTTGCAATGTAGACAAAATGTCTGCAAAACTGATCTGTGGTTTTGTCTACTTCATGGGGCTCACGGAAGAGTTAAGGCCTGAGATCCACTAAACTTACGAATTTTGACAAAGCACTGCCCAACACATGATAGAACAAAAGGTATATACTGTTAGGATGAAGGTGAATGAATTGGAACCATATTCTTAAATAGGTTTTCAACCTAGCTTTAATTCACCTACATAATCCATTGAACTTAAAGCCTTAAACTTAATTTACGTGATCCTACAAAGATGGAACCTGAGTCGTCTCCTAGAAGTAAAAATAAAAGCTTCCTTGGGATTATCACATTATGACTGTCTCACATTTTTCTTACAAATAATTTTTGAAATACAGCAACCTACACACTACCTCAGAAGATAAGACATTGTGTGTGAAAGCCAGCAAAAGATAAAGCATAGGAAGAGATTCCCAGTGGTCTCAGATGGTGAAGTAATATGGCATCCATACTCAGTAATTTTAAAGAAATACAAGCTAACCTTAAAATTTCTGGGAGAAAGCTGGGAATATATAAAATTTGACATACTAGATTCAAAAAAGTATAAAACCCAAATGAACTAACTGACCTTATAAAGCTGAAATCAAGATTCCCAAAAGGTGATTTAAATAACACATTGCTCACTGATATGGAGTTTATTCCAACTCATAGCAATCTTATCTAGGGTGTCTGAGGCTATACATCTTTATGGAGTAGAGAGCCTCATCTTTCTTTTGAGGAACAACTTGTGGAGTTGAACCACTGATTGTGTGTTACAAGTCCAACACTTACCCATACCAGGGAGCCTAAACAACATATTAGACTCCGTTTAAAGAGAATATATCACTAGTATGGAATATTATGATATCTGTTAGAGCTCTCAATAAGATGATTAAAAGCAAACATGACAATCCTGTGACACAACAGTGGACTTGGTCATACGAAAAGTTGTGAAGGTGGTGTTGACTAAGGCAATATTTTATTCTACTTCACATGCGTTTATAATGAGTTGGAGCTGATTTGTTGGCTGCCAGCTAAAAGATCAGTGACTCCAATTCAGCAGCTGTTGTGAGGGGGAAAGCGGTGATCTTTCGCTCTTGTAATAATTACAGCCTTGGTAGCCCCTTTGGGGAAAGTCTATTCTGTTTTGTAGGCTTGTCATGAGTTGGAATTAATGTGACCACTAGCAACCCAATTTTGTTTATTTTTAAAATAATAACAAAACCCTAAAATAGAATTCCCATCAGCTCTAAAATAAAGTCTAGAAGTTTATCAGAAGGAACTATTCATAATGCTGTTCAGAGAGACAAGAGGGCACATCCAGAAAAAAGATCAAGAAACAGAGACGAAATGTGAGAAGGTCTAACATTTGTTTCAACTGGAGTTCTAAAGAAGAGAAAAATATAGGATTAAGGCAAAGTTTGGAGAGATAACAGCTAGCCATTTTCCAGGGTTGATGAAAGACATGAATGTCCAGATTCAAGAAGCCAAACACATCCTGAACAGTATAAATAACAAGAAGTCTAGACCTAGACACATCATAATGAAAATTCAGATTACCAAAGACAGGAAAGAAATCTTTAAAGCAGTCTGAGATAAAAAGATTAACTTCAAAAGAGCAATGTTAGATTGACAGTTGACTTCTCTCCAGCAATAATAAAAAACAGAAGAGTACTAAATTATCTTCAATATGCTGAAAGAAAGTAACTGCCAACCCAAAATTCTAAGCCTAGAGAAAATATTCTCCCTAGAATGAAAGCCAAATAAAGGTATTTTGAGCTACACAAAAACTTTCAGAGACATTTGGCAAATAGACCTGCACTAAAAAATACTAAGTTCTGTGTTTTAGGCAGCAGAAAAATAATTCCAGATGGAAAGTCAGATATTCAGAAAGAAAAAAAAAGGAGCAAAGTAAATGGTAAAACTTGACAGCGATGGATAACAATGAAAGTGTCATGTTGAAACAACCACTATGGAAATGGTAGCTATTCCTTAAACAGTTGAAAATAGAAATATGGTTTTCTCTAGCAGTCCCAGTAGTAGGTATATAGGCTATAGCACTGAGCTGTGACCCAAATAAATATATGCATACCCATGTTCATTACAGCATACCAATGGTAGCAAAAAGATGAAGACAATTTAAATGTCCATCAACAGATGATGAATAAAGAAAATACTGTGCATGCAACATTAAAGAGTAACGAGAAATATCTGAAACACTGCATAACATGAATGAACCTGAAGGACATTATGCTGAATGAAGTACAAAAAGACAAGTAGGGGCTGAGCCCGGGTGGTATAAGTGGTTGAGTGCGGGACTGCGGCCTGTGGGTTTGGCAGTTCAAATCCAGTGGCGGATCTCAGGAGCAGCACTGGGTAGCTCCCACGACCACCAGAGGCAGTGATGGCCACCCCCCCCCCCGAAACAAAACAAAATAAAACAAAAGAGCTGTAAGAGTTCCCAATAAAACGATTCATTATTTAAAAAAAAAAAAAAGACAAATAGTGGAGACTGCTATTACCAAAAGTCAAGAAGAGATTTTCACACAGAAAGAAACATTTTTGATGATTTCTAGGAGTAAGAAATAAATGGTAAGTAACTAACTAGATAAGCCACTGCTATTGAGTCAAATCTAACTCATAGCAAGCCCAGAGTTCTTGAGACTATAAATGTTTAAGAAAGCAGAGAGCTTCATCTCCCACCCAACCCCCACCCCCAAGTGGCAGATGACTTGGAACTGCTAGCTTTGTGATTAGCAGTTCAATACCTACCTGCATAGTTAACTATATAGACACATTCATTGGAATATAGAAGAAGGCAGGGAGGTCAACACAAAGTAATCAAGACAAAGGGAGACATAGAATTAAAGGCAACAACGGTAACTACTTTTATATACACAACTCTGAAGTAACAGTAATAAAAGTACTATACAACTGGAAACATAGACAAACAAGTTACGCAGATATCGGAAGGCAATGGGAATACATGAATATGCCCATGACTGTAAATAAATTTGACTGAGATGATTTCTGTAAATTGACCCATAAATCTAGTAGTACAGCTCACAGCCATTGAGCTGTTGCTAACTCATAGAGATACAACAGGACAGAGTAGAACTGCCCCTGTGGGTTTCTGACACTGTAACTCTTTGCAGGACTAGAAAGTCTCTCAGTGGCAGAAGATAGAGGGTATAATGGATTTTAAAGTACTAGTCATAACCAATCATTGTAAAAGAGTGAACTCAGGTGGCATTAAGATTAAATGGCGGGTTGAGCCCTGGTGGCGTAAGTGGTTGAGTGCGGGACTACAGCCAGCGGGCTTGGTGGTTCAAATCCAGCGGCAGCTCTCAGGAGTGGTGCTGGGTGGCACTGGGTGGCACCCACGACCACCAGAGGCAGTGATGCCCACAAAAAAAAAAAAAAAAGATTAAATGGCACACTATAATCCACAGAAAGTGTTCTAGATCCTAATTTGGTGAATAGAACTAAGACCTTAAAAACTTGTGAGCAGCCACCAAAGTGGTCAACTATTGGTTTTTCCCAATCTGGAGCGAGGAAGACTCAAAATATCAAAGAAAAATACAAACAATTAGTCCAAAAGATTAATGGACCACAACCTGAGACCTGAACAACTAGATGCTACTCAGCTACTGTTATCTACTACTCTAAAAGAGATAATATTAGAAGACCTAGACAGATTGATGGGGTATGGTTGGGGCTGACCCTGGGGTCCAGTCTTGTCATGCATTCTTCCATGTGTCACGTTGCCCTCCTGATTTAATGTATGCCTGCTCCAATTCTATGGAGACACATACAATACTCTCCCCATGAGTGGGTACCCTGTTCTCCCATGTCATCATCTCAGTTCCTCTCCACTCCCATTCTCCATCCTCTTTCCCCCTCTACTCTTCTTTATGTTGGATTCACATGTACCTGCCTGGGTTTGGTCTGATCTTCACCCGACTGCCTGTGCCTCCACTGTATAGTGTGAGATAAGTGGCTTTTCTTCTATTCCTATTGTGCTGACTATACTTATCTCAGGGGGACTAATGTTTTATTTGCCCATTTGAAATTGACTGACCCTGCTTAGCATAATTCCTTCTGATCTCTTCCCATGAAATGAACTGTTTCATGTGATCATCTGAGCTTTTTAGTGCTATGTAGTACCCCACTGTGTGTATGTGCTAGATTTTACTAATCCACTCATCTATTAGTGGAAATTTAGGCTGTTTCCAATTCTTTGTGATTGTGAATTGTGCTGCAATAAACATTGAAGTGCAGATGACTCATCCTAGAAGGGTGTAAACCAGAGAATGACCTTCAGATTGGGGAAAGAAACTGACTTCCAATGCCCACATGGAAGCAAACCATGAAGGAAAAAGAGAAAGGGCCAGTCAGTCTAGACTCCATACAGACACACCAAGTCTGGAGAATGAGGTCCCTGCATGGAGCTGCTAAGGCATAGAGAGGACTCTGGGACTGCCAACAACTCAAGACTTGTTGTCCCCTAACTGGAGCATATGGTGACAGGAGACTATAATGCAGACACACAACGGGGAGACAGTGTGGGAATGGAGCATAACACATCAGCAAATGGAGCAAAGCTGATCCACAGGGACTCTGTGGAGGCCCAAGAATGGATTTGGGGCTAGGAAGGGCAGTCCCAGGATCAAGGGGGAGGGACTCATGAAGACCAGTAGAGGTTTTTTTTCTTTCTTTTTTTTCCAACTGTATGTTTTCTCATTGTTCGGATTAGGACATTGCTGGTTTATCTACTTATATGGGATGGACATGGCAGGGATTCTCAGGACATGGATAAAAGGCAGTGGGTCAAAGAGTCCTGGAATGTCTAAAGCAGTGGTTCTCAATCTGTGGGTCATAACCCCTTTGAGTGACCCCTTTCACAGGGGTCACCAAAGACCATTGGAAAACCATCGGAAAATACATAATTAAACATTGTTTTGTGATTAATCACTATACTTTAATTATGTTTAATTATGTTCAATTTGTAGCAATGAAAATACATCCTGCAGATCAGATATTTACATTATGATTCATAATAGTAGCAAAATTACAGTTATGAAGTAGCAACAAGAGTACTTTTATGGATGGGGTCACCACAACATGAGAAACTGGATTAATGGGTTGTGGAATTTGGAAGGTTGAGAACCACTAGTCTGGGGGGGAAAAGGAGATGGGAAGAAGGATATGGTGAACAGATGGCGTCATGGACAAGGAAACAACTAGAGAATTGAAACCAACATCTAGGAGAGGCTAGAGATACTATGAGTATTAGAGCAGCACCAAGATAGTGGATGCTGCTATTTAAATAGAGAATGCAAAAAGAATTGAAAAGCAGTATGTATTTACCAACCTAATAAAAAGAAGGTAATATGGAAATGTTGAAAATATCAGTATAAAATATATCAAGAAAAAAATAGAACAATTAGAATAAAAAGCATTTTTTAAAAAAAAGCACAAAGTAAGATGATGGATTTAAACTCAATTCATCTTTAAACTATAACTTTATCAGATGAGAAAATAAGTCTATGTTTATACAAAGAAAATCAGGCAATTACTAAAAAAATTGATGAGATTATAAATTAGGAAAACATTCCGAAAGGGAATTTGGCAATGAGTAAAGTACTAAACTTTTAAATTAGTTATTTCCTATGAACCAGCTTCTCTATCATTCAGTTATGCTACTAATAACTCACTAAGATATAAGATAATATAATTAATCATTATAATAAGAATAAAAATAATAGATTATTACAATCCAGTTCTTCGCTCATGGGAACTTGGTTAAATAACTTGACATATTTACAATAATCAATATAGTGGTATTTTATCTAATAATGAAAGATAGATGTAGATTTTTTCCATTTTGGTAGTGAGAGATAGTCAAGATGAGTTATTTTTTTATTTTTTATTTTTTTGGGGGCATCACTGCTCTCCGGTGGTGGGAGTAGGAGGCCCAACCCCACTGCTGGAATTGAACCTCCGTCCCAGTGGGCCGCAGTCCCGCGCACAACCACTACGCCACCGGGGCTCAGCCCAAGATGAGTTATAAAATGTAAAAATATACCAAGTAATTTGTATAATATAATCCTTTGCATATAATACAATATAGAAGGGCGCTTTGGCAAGTTTGTGGGCTGGGAGGTGGTGGAGGGAGGGGGGAAGGAAAATGAATTTTTCCCATGAATTTTTGACGCCCTCTCATAAAGCATGCGTGTACATTTAACATTTATACATATACATGAAACATTTGAGAATAATGCACAAAAAGATGCATACCAGGCAGTGATGGGATTTTATTTTCAAGCTAGAGAAATGATAGGAAGAAGAGAAAGGGATGCAATATTTATACTATGCTAAACGTTTATTTAAGAAAATACTTTCAGGGCTGAGCCCCGGTCGTGTAGTTGTTGAGTGCGGGACTGCGGCCCATGGGCTTAGCGTTTCAAATCCAGCAGTGGCTCTCCAGGAGGAAGGTTGGGTAGCTTCCATGACCACCAGAGGGCAGTGATGCCCTCCAAAAAAAAACAAAAAAAAAAACACTGTCAAAAGTTAGATAAAAAGAAAATCTACACAAAGGAAACAAAAACAAAAAAAAATATTTTAAGACTTTGACATGTTCAATGGCTTTGCAACTGTTTTGAACTGAGAATTGTCTTTGCCCTCTCATTTTCCCTTTTTTGCTTGTAGCATCTACACACATGCACACCCTCTCACTTTCATTCAGCTATCCAGAGACATCATCCTAGGGTCAAATAATCCTCTTATGTAGTACCCACACTTACAGAGATGTACCAACAGCAGAGGTCAAGAAAGTTTTAATAAAAAATTTATTGTCACAAGTTCATTAGGAAGCCAACGGGTGAGGTACTGTTGTCAAAAATGTAAATATGGCCTGGTGTGGCAAACTAGGACATTTTATGAAGGTTCATGAAGTTTCATGGTGATTATGCAGGTACATTCATTTTAAGCAATACCTCCTTTAAGAGATTTAATGATATATAATTTATATACCATAAAATCCATCAGTTGTAAGTATATAATTTAATGTTGTTACTGTCCTTGCAGAACTGTACAACCATAATCATAATTTAATTTGAGAAAATTTTATCACCCTACAAAGAAATTCCATTCAGCCTTTCCAACCCTTCCTATTTCATTCATCCAGGCTCATGTAAACCAACAATCTTCTGTTTCTAAAAGTTTTCAATTCTGGACATTTCTTACCTGGAAAAACCCATGAAAGCCTAATCTTTGTATTGAGGAAATCTGGAGGAGAAGGGAAAATAAAAAATTTTCAATAAAATGAGTAATAAAAAAGATAAGAAGGAAAATAGGGCTCTGTAGCCTACACTGTAAAACCACCCAAACATAAACACACACACACACACACACACACACACACACACACACACACACACACACTAAAACCTGTCTTCTGAACTTCCTTGGGAGAACAGAAACCTGACCCAAGCATTCCCTGGCAAGTCCAAAGGAGTTGCACAGGAGCGCCCACACCCCCAGAGCCATAGATTCTTCGCTTACCAGGTGCTGCAGGCCCACTAGCCATGCAGAGGGGGAGAAGGGAAAAGGTTAGTTGACTCTTTACTCCTCACACCTGGCTGACCCTGAGATTTAATCTACTTTTACCATACAGGACAGTGGTAGTCCTCCCGCAACATACCATTGCAGGCAGGTGGGGTGAAGCTGTCCTGGACAGGAGTGGTTGATTCCACACTGGGTTGTCCCAAATCTGGTTGACGCCTTGGGATATTATTTGCATAGGAGAGCCTGAAGCTCCTTAACATCACACAACACTGAAATTGAAAAAGATGCAGCTTTAATTCTAGATACCTGTCACATAAAGATGATTTAAATTAATGTTGGACCCTGCTCTGACATGTACCACCAATGAAGACACTGTCATGCAAGTAGACGGAGTTACCTGCATTTTGTCCTTTTCCTCCCTTCATGATAGCTGTTTCTGCACCTCCTGGACACTGCGAGGGCCTGCCTCAAGACTGACCTTGACAAATAAATAGTTTTGTCTGTTATCAATCACAGTTCAGTATAGGCTATCCCAACATGTTCCAGACACTTTGAACCTCCAACAAGTACAATGAGTGCACAATGTATATTATTTATTTTATGTGTGTGGGCATCACTGCCTCTGGTGGTCGTGGGCGCCACCCAGTGGTGCTCCTGAGAGCCGCCGCTGGATTTGAACCGCCAAGGTCGCAGACCGCAGTCCCGCACTCAACCACTTACACCACCGGGGCTCAGCCGTATATTATTTATTTTAATACCACCTGTTGAACAGAGATAAATATAAAAATAGTATCATATCATGGAAACAACAGGAAACTTTTTAGTACACATGTGAAAATAAGAAAAAAATGGCATGCAAAAATGGCCCATGCACAAACATGGACTCAGATTTTTAAGACCAAGAAAAAGCATTAGATCTTCTGATGAGATAGTTCAGAAGAATGATGATCAGCTTATTTGGGAGAAAAATTTCAATATTACTACAGAAAAATCAGAGGGTAATACAGAAGGACTAAAGAATGTCTTAGGAGAACAATATGAGCCCCCCAAAAGAAAAAACTAGAACTAATGCAACAAATCTAGATAAAAATCCAGAAGATGAACACTAAGGTATTAGAACTGAATAATGAACTCCAAAAGAACACAAGAAAAGAATTGACGCAGTGGAAGCATAAAATCAGTGAGTTCAAAGATCTCTTATTGTCCACATTATAAAAAGACTGTCTTTTTTTTAATTTTAAGCTAAAGGAAGTCTAGGAATTCTATGAGACACTATCATAAGAAATAACTAACATTTAGGAAACCAAGAGAGGAAAAAAATAACAATAGAAAAACTAGTCCATGAAATACTAGGAAAAAATTTCCCTGACATTCTGACAGAACAGAAAACAAAACATAAAAAAGAACACAAACCATCAAAGAATACTAACAAGCCTCCAATAGACTGACTCCAAAGAAAATCGCAACCTATCAGTCAAATTTTCTAGCATCAAAGAAAATGAGAAAATGCTGAGAGTAAATTGTTTCCACACAAAAAAATTATGTGTAAATTGGGTGAACCAATAAAAATAATCTAGGATTCTTTCAGAGCAACCATAAAGTCACAAAAGCAATAGAACAAATATATACAAAACTGTAGAAGAAAAAAATATCAGCCAGCAACCTTATATTAGGCGAAATTTTCCCTTAGGAATAACTATGGACATTTTCACATAAAATTAAAGACATTAAAAAAATAAAGTCAGTCTTACAAAAACACTCGACTGATGGAAGTAACACACAAAGTGAGTCAAAACTAGAAGATTAAAAATAAGGAACTAGAGATAATTTTTCACAATGAATACAACAATAAAATAATAGAGGTCATAAAGTGTATATAAACAGGTGAGTGGAGAAGAAATTGAGTCACAACAGAGAGCCCGGAAATAAAACAGAGCACCTGTAGACACCTGATTTTGAGTCAAAGACTAAGATATTGTCTTTTCAACAAATGGTGCTGGAAAAATTGGATTGCTGCCTATCAAAGAATTAACCTGCAGATTGGGACAGGGGTGGTGTTATGGGTGGCAAAAATATATTGGACAGAAGACTACCCTCAAAAATCTATAGGAATCTGTAATAGCTCAATAGTAAAACCACAAATAATCCAATTCAAAAATGGGCAGAAAGCATGCATAGACAATCAATGGTAGATTCAAGCAGTCGACAATCACTTGAAGTAACATTTGCAATCATTAGTTAAAAGGGGAACACAATCAAAACAGTTGTGAGATACCACATAGCACTGGCACTGATAGCAAAATTCACAAAAGCCAGGAAATAGCAAATGCTCAAGAGGATGTGTAGAGACTAAAACACGCATACATTGCTGGTAAGATTGTAAAATTGTATAGCCATGATGAAAAATAGTACAGTGCTCCCTTAAACAAATGTGAATAGAAATATCACATGACGCTGCAATCGATCAATTTAGGATATATGCCAAAGAGATAAGGAATATTGCAATGTTACTCAAAATAGCAAAAAGAGGGGAACAGCCAAAATGCCCATCTGTGGAGGAGTGGATAAACAAACTATAGCACATTGTTTTTGTTGTTGTTAGGTACCATGGAGTTAATTCTAACCCATGGCAGTTCTGCGTACAACAGAACGAAACACTTCCCATTCCAGCACTTTGCACACAATTTTCTTTATGCTTGAGCCCATTGTTGCCACTATAGTTTCAATCCACCTTCTTGACAGCCTTCATCTTCTTCACTGGTCCATCTCCTCTCGAAAATGAACTCTCTTGACAAGCTGTCCAAAGTACGTAGGACGACATCTCCGCATCCCTGCCTCTATGGAGTACTCTGCCATTCTATGTGATGTGAAGCAAAGACTGCAGGGTTCATTGATGGAAGGGTAAGACAAATGGAACCAAAGCCTTCTCAAGCACATAGTAAGAGATTTCACAAAGTTTGTGGAAAATTTAATTTTCTCTCAACTTTTTGAAGCCCTTCTCATAGACCTATATAGAAGGTATGTTGAGGAACAATAGCTTCACATTTTGATATATTTGTTTAATAATAGTGTCCATGATTTCATAGCCAGACTTTTTAATTTATCCTTGTATTTACCAGTCTTTGTGTTATCATATATCTTCTTTAGGTATGAACCGAAGTGTGGGACTATTGAGTCATTTAGTAATTATGCATTTAATATTTTGAGAAATTTCCAGTCTGTTTTCCAAAGTGATCATGCCATTTTACACTCCCCTCAGCACACTCTCCTCATTCTCACTCCCATTGTTATTGGCCCTCTCTTCATTGTGAACTACTTTCATTATGGTGTGGGTTCAGCCATTCATATATTTTCCCAGAAAAAAAAATTCTATCAAATCTTTTATGTACCTTAAAATTGGGCTATCTTTTCTTACCAGTAACCCCATTTTAAGAGGAAATAGTGACCAAAATGACAGAGAAAAAAAATGGAACTTTTTGAACCAGAAGAAAGACACAAGGAATGAGATGACATCGCCTGACAACATATGAAGAGCTGTCAAGTCGAAGAGGGAACAGCTTTACTATTTTAGTTCACATGGAGAAAGAAAGACCAAGGCTGAAAGAACCACAGGGAGCAGATTTTTCCTCACAGACAAAAATAAACTTTCCATCAATTAGTGTCAGGGGGATAGTGAACTTCTGGTCGATACAATTCTGTGTCTGGTGTCCCTGTACAGCACAGTTAGCCCAAAGTTGACAGACTAAATTCACCCACACAGGTTCCTTGAGAGGAAGGCCTGGTAAACTGCTTCTAAAACACCAGGTCTCTACTTTCTTAATGCTGAGATCCTTTCCAACAATTCCTCATGTTGTGGTGACCCCAATCGCAAAATTATTTTCATTGCTACTTCATAATTGTAATTTTCCTACTGTTATGACTCATAATGTAAACATTTGATATATAGGATGTATTTTCATAGTTACAAAAGGAACATAATTAAAGCATAGTGATTAATCACAAAAACAATATGCAATTATATATTGTGAAATCTTGATTTCTAGTTACAAATACATGAAATTTTGTCCTGAAACATGGTGTAACATGGGTAACAGTATTCATGTGGGGTACTTGTCTGCAGGCGTATCTTCATGTGGGTGAACCCGATGGAGGCAGATAGAGGAGCAGTGTCTTGGTTCCTAAGATCATTGAAAATGTGTTTTCTGATGGTCTTAAGTGACCTCTGGGAAGGGTGGTTTGACATTCCCCCCCAAGGAGTTGTGACCCCCAGGTTGAGAATCACTGTTCTAAAGGTCACAGCCCTCACAAATTGGAGCAGCTGATTACTGAGAGCAACCGTTTGTGTGTGCATGTGTGTGTGTTTGTTTCATTTTCCAAGAATCTATAAAATTGAACAAACCATGGGAAAGTAAATCAGTCGACTCTTATTATTGGAAGAAGAAATGGTGTGAGGACATAGTGTAAAGCAGTTACTCTCCAAAGCAAAGTAGGAGCGTGCATCTTCCAGGGGGACCGAGGTGTCACTTTCTGGTGTTACGATCTACTTGACAACAGGAATTTAGAACATTGAACAATGTCTTACCCAATGAGCAGCAAAATCTTAAATAATCCACATTTAAAACATAGGACTTCCCCTCCCCCTTCCTTTTCACTATTTTGTGAAGAGGAAATACATCAAAACAAAAGACACGTGAGATAAATTTAAGATGCAAAGAAAGTCTAACTTTCAGCATTTATCTTGGGGACAATTTAAAGCATTTAACATATTTTCTACACACTATCATCCATGGTTTTTTCAATAATGATTTAAACACAAAATGACTACCTTATCATCTTCCAAGCTCATCTTGGAAGACCAAAGGTGTAGCTGGGACCAAAGAAATAAATGAGAACTAATATGGTAAGACTGTTGGGAGACTGCCCATTTCCCACCAAACAGGTACGTAGAGACCCCAGGAATATCGATGTCTCCTTGGATGGATTTAAGATGGAATAAAGAGTTAAGGCAGAGCCAAACCAACCCCGCTCTCCCCAACTCTATCCCAGGTGAGCACGCCAATGAAGACAATGCTCAATGGGAACAGGACACGATTCATTGTGTGTTACCTTCACAGTAATAATGTAAGTTAGCGTTTAAATTGTTTGATGTGTGTTTGCGGTGAAGAAACCGAGCATTCAAAAATGTGAAAAAAAAAAAGAAAAAGAAAGAGTAAAAACCCTACATGATGAAGGCACTTTACCACAGTTTGACCACAATGGCCAGAAAGAGGTAAGTTAGGTATAGAGTCTCAAGGCAATCCAAAGATAAAACCTAGTCAAAGTTCAGAAAAGGAATGCAAAATAGAGGGATTAAGAATAGAGATGGCTGGGCTGAGCCCCAGTGGTGTAAATGGTTGAAGGCGGGACTGTGGCCCTGACGCTTGGTGTTTCAAATCCAGTGGCAGCTCTCAGGAGCAGCGTTGGGTATTTCCCATGACCACCAGAGGGCAGTGATGCAAAAAAAAAAAAAAAAAGAATAGAGATGGCTGAAAGGAGTAATGTTTGAAGGTGAGCCTCGGAGGGGATCAACCAACCTCTGCTTTATGACTCTTCCTGGGGAGGTTATGAAAATGTAGTGTACAGGCCTGCACATTTTAAATCTACACCACATATTGCCATCACCATATCACCATCTCTGAAATGGAACCTTAGCATATGCATTCTACCAACTTCCCCGGATGGCTTTTGTCAAATTACTCAGGGTGACCTTAAATGACAGGGTAGACTGGTCCTTGAGGGTTTCCAGAACTGCAAGGCTTTATAAGAGTAGAAATCCCCATCATTTTCCCATGGATCAGCTTGTTTTGAACTGAACAACCCACTACACCCATAGAGCTCTGAGAGAGTTCTCAGGCTTTCTAAACTATAAAATCATAAATCAGGTGACACATCCTAAACTTCTGAGATAGACCCAAAGACCTCCAGTTTTTATGTGCCAGTTCTCCAACTGCCCTGATCCATTCTTACTGGAGGACTATGTACAGTGACCTGCCAGAAAACACTAGTCAACATACACTTACATCCCTCCCTTTGTTATCGCTGAGAATGAACTACTCTAAGCTGACAAGAGTCACATAACAATAAAGTCAGCGGTTCAAACCCACCAGCTGCTTTGGGGGAGAAAGATGAAGCTGTCTGCACCCTTACAGATTTATAATCTCAAAAATCCCATATAAGATTAGTTTGAGCAGAAATGGACTCAATGGCAATGAGTATGAGTAGGATACTATTATTAGTCCCAATTTCTAGATATAAACTGAGACTGAAAAGTACCAAGCAATTTTTTTTGCATCTATCCTATTGGGAAAAAATAATATCAGTTTATTTCTATACCCTAAAGTGTTGCAACAGTTTGAACAACAACTGAAAGTTTTTAAAAGGTTATAGCATTGTTTGATAGTGAATCTTTAGTTGGAGAACTTATTTTTAACTTTCTACACAATGGTCTACCTAGAGGATTATCATGGTGCAAACAAGACTCTCCTGTCTTTTCTAATCATCTTGATCCCCAAGCCAGGAGGGACTGTCAAATTCTGAAATCGCTTTCATGCCCTTTTTCATGTCAGTGAAGAAGGGTCTGAGATTAAATTTGGGAAGAGATTGAAAACCAAAGCTCAGAGGAACAGATTAAAATGATGCCCAAAGCGTCCTGAATCAGGAGAGAAAAAAATGATAGGACTTTGTTGATGAAGCTGCTGAAGGGAGATAAGGTATGACTGCCCAGTTTAAGCTAAATCCATGAGTCAAATGCTAACTGGAGCAGAGCCCTCTTCAGACTCAAGTAGCTGCAGGTTGATGACACCAAAAGGTGAAGCAGGAAGCCAGTAGATCAAAGGCCGGAGAGCAGAGTCACAAGGACCCAGATTTGGTGGAAACATGGCAAGGTCCAGACAGCCTTCAGAGTCAGGTGGCTTACATGGAGCCACCACTGGAGGTAGGCACAGTGTCCCACTGAAGTCCCAGATGAGGCAAAGTGACAGAGAAAGTGACAAGTCCCCAATTTCTCCCTTTTAAAAAGGCCACACCTTTCCAGGAGGCATCAACAGGCTGTGACCTGAATGACAGATTGGATTCCACCTTTATCTGCACATAGTTGCCATTAAGTTGACATAAAATGTAACAACAAGGTCTGTGCACAAATTAGGTGCATATGGTGGATATCAGCCAAAGATGATATTATCTACTGAGATGAGGATACACTTGATTATAGTTCTGGCTCATGACTCACGCAGTGGGAACCACACAGGAATGTTCTCTCTTTGGACTTTCATGTTTCTCCTCTATAAAATGAGGATATATACTCTTTCATTGGTAGAGAGAGCTAGACCTTCTAAAATTCCTAGAAAAGAATGAAGCAAATAGAAGGCAAGGTTATAGTCATTACTCTAACAATGCATTTTGACAAAGCCAACTTGACCCTTTTCTAAGTTCATAAAGTTTCACTGTAGGTGAGAATTCATGTGTTTATCATCACTTCTTAAATTTGAATAGTTCAGCCCCACTTCTTCATTGACTAGTGGTGCTTAAATAGTCCTTAAATAGAGGTCCCATCACTTCAGAAAAGGGCAGCTGCAAGAATTTCTAAAATCTTGTTCTTTTTCTTTCTATCATTAGTTTTGTCTCTCAACTAAAAACTCACCCTCTTGCTCTCAAGGCCTTTCCAGCTTGTAGTGACCCTGTGAGATAGGGCAACACTGTCCCATAGTTTTCAATGCTAATATCCATCACGGAAACACACTGCCTCAACTTTCTTTCACAGAGTGTCCAGTGAATTTAAACTACTGACATCTCAGCAGCCAAGTCTTTATATTCTGTGAAACCAGGACTCCTATGTTTTCCACTGGTTACATTATAAATGATAGCAAAGGTTTAGGATCATGAAAAACAGATAGAAATGGCATTGTAGATACTTCCTGCAAACAGAGACTGAGTCTGTCTTGTTGTTGCTATATGCCAGCGCAGCTCCTTGACACATAACAGAAACCCAGTAAGCCTTTATTTTATTTTGGGGGAGGGGGGATGAAGCGATGGAATGGAAACCAGGTTTGCTCCTATTCAATAGATCCCCCCAATGCTAATTCTTTCATTCAACTGTCATTGTGTATAGTCCAGGAGGATGAGTAGCTTTTAATGTTCACTAGTTACAGTTTTTTTTAATATTCTATAATTTGCACCTGGATATAATCAGGCCATTCTGTGCTATTAGTAACATAGAGGAGAATCTCCTGTCATATTTAGGTACAAGAAGAAGGTCTGTACCTTCTCAGCAAGTCCCTCGTTCTGTGGCAAAGGTTTGTACTTAACCCATCCTCCATGTGTCTCTTGCTAATTTCAGTATCAGAACTTCATTTCTCCCTCTGAGGACTCCTGAAGAGATGGATAGCACCTTGTTGACCCATGGACATCCCTTCGATGTTTATCTCTTCTGTTTTTCCATTATCACATTTCCCAGACCAAATATTATATCTTAGTTTTTAATTACTTTAATTGGCCTCTTCCATAGTAATTGGGACATTTAGGTCATTAGCTTGTCTCCTCAGATCTTCTTGAGCAATTTTATTGATAATTTCTTAGCGCAAAATCATGTGGGGGTACTAGACCCACATAAACTCAGAACTTAGGCCAAACTTTATCTTGATTAATTAACAAAATTACTTTCTGGTGCAAAGTCACCCTTCCTTTTGAATAGTACTGTCATTGAGATGGGCTCTATATTATAATCACCTGACATGCTTTTAAATTCTTGATGCACCGGCCTGCCCCAGGTCACTTAAATCAGGACCTCCTCTGGAACTCCAGCATCCAGATGGTTACATTCCCTACCTCATTCCAAAGCACAATCAAGTTTGAAAAGCATTACTGAAGCCGATGAATTTGCAAACATAGACATACACATGAATCACCTGGGGATCTTATTTAAAATACAAATTCTAATTCAGTTGATCTGTGGTGACGTTTAGTCTAAATCTGCATTTGTAATAATCTCTCAAGTGAAATGGATACTGCTAGCTAGTCTCACAGCCCTACTTTGGCTAGTAATGGTGTGGAATCTAGGACCAGGTAGAGGTCTCTGCTCTAGCTTTGGCTTGTTGCTTAGCCTTCTTCCCTGAGCTCATTTTTATTAGCTGAAAAAATGGGGGTTGGAATGAAGCCCTGTGAGGGTCTTTTCACCTGCTCTATCCCTTCAACTTCATATGCAGAATAGAATATATATATATATACACATATGTGTGTATTCTATTATATATATATAGTGTATCTGCAGAACAGTGCCTTTTTGACTCAACAGAGAATGAACTCTGCTTGTTTTGTGAGCAGCCATTGTCAGTGCTCCCTGAGCTCCTTCATACCAGCATTAACATTCATCTTAGCCGGGAACACTTCCCTCTGCTGTCTTTCGATGCTCAGAGAGCTGAGAACTCATGGTGCTTTTTTTAAAAAAAAAGACTGCAACATGTTTACAAATCTAAATGAAACCTATTTCCAGACCCAGTCAGTTTGGTTTCAAGTGGCTTCCTCCTTCTGCTCTTGCCTCCACCCAAGGAGCCCACTTCTCAACTTTCTGTTTTCTTTAGAGAGACAAAGAGCCTCCCAAGCCACCCATTGCCAGATTTCTGTTAACCTTTCATTAAGCTTGCTGACAGCTGGCTTCAGCTCTTCATGAGTTAGTTCAACACATTCCCATTTAAATGTGTCCCACCTGGCTTCATTAGGTTCCTGCCAGGTTCTTTACTTGCAGCTTCCTTTGTAAATGCAAATCGGATTCTGAGTAAATAATATGAGGACATGGGATGATTGAGTCATAAAAAGGATGGGATTAAATAGACACATCAGTATACTCGGTTTGCTCTGGATCTGAGCAACATGGAATCCGTTGGAATCCAGAGCAGATAAACACTGCAACACCACACCTATGAAGTCTCAGAGTCTGATCCTCCTCTGAAGGACAGGACAGTGGCTCAAAGTATGGAATGCTTCAGGTTGGCCAGCCCCAATTCTGTCACAGAGAATTGGACTATGTGACTTAGAGCTGATTCCTTCAACTGTCTTTGCTTCTTTTTTCTCATGTCCAAGAAATATATACATTATATACCTGCTTTGCCCAGTTACAGTGGAGATTCAGTGAGATAACAGATCATACTATGCACTCTTTATAGTTGGGTATGTATTACATTTAGCTGTGAAAGCCTGTTTGCAGAACTAGGTTCCTCTACAGGGAGTGAAAGTCAAAGTTGGATTGCAGGTCCACCACTAAACGTTGTGCATAGCTGAGTACTGTATCAAAGTTCTTCCCTGAACCAATGGGAAGAAACACTGGTCCTTTTCCATTGCATTCCCCATGTGTATTTTATCTGATTTAGATTTTCAGTTTAAGGGACACAAATTTTTTTCTTGGGTTAAACACAATAGATAAGACAAAGTTGTTTGTAGCTGAGTACTGATTCATCCTGATTGCCCAAAGAAGGAAATACACTACAGTAACAACCTTCTCTTATCAATGAATTTCCAGACAAGAATTATATGCTTTTAATTAATTCTTCTGTAAAATACTTGTTCTGTCCCAAATCTCACTCCTACACCTAGTCATCAAGTCTTTTACCACGTGGCATCTGACAGCCCCATAGCCTTGTGTTGCTTGTCTAGGTCATTTCTGTAAGTAATTCAAAATTTCTATAAAATTTCCACTCTGAAGTAGAAACACACTTCCATTTGTAACAAGCCACATCACTGTCTGATATCCCCCTACTCTGTATTATCTAACCGGCCTTTGAGGTCATTGGACTTTGCCACCTCTGCTTTGTAGGTGTAATACTATTGTGGATGACAAGGGCTGACTAGACTGAAAGTCAAGAGACCACGATCTCAGGCCTGAATTTAGAAAAAGTCTTTATGCCTCAGAATGGAGCATAGAGTGGAGAAGGAAAGAATGAACCTGATGATTATAGGAAAGAAGCTACAGTAAGTGTCCAAACAGAAAGTGTTGCTACATTAAATGAGGTCTCTGACACTGAACTTCCCTTCAACTTTGCCTTCTGACCCTTTGTCTGGCTAACTCAGCACTACGGAGTCCTGAATAAAGTAGAATCTTGAATGAAAATCTCAATCTGCTGGTTAGGGATCATTTCACTCTCAAAGGTCTCCAACTCAAAGGTCTATTAGAATCAACTGAACACTCCTGAAAACCAGGATTGTTGGGCTCTGCTCAGAGTCCATGTTTGAGTAGCTGTGAGATAGAGACAATAATTTACATTTCTAAGAAGCTTCAGATAATGCTGGATCAGCTGCTCTGGTCACCACACGTTGAGAACCACTGGATTGCAGCCATTGATTCTCAGCTTGGCTGTACACTAGAACCACTTGAAGAGCTTTTTAAAAAATTATTTTATTGGGGGCTCATACAACTCATCAAAATTCATACATACACTCATTGTATGTCAGGCCCATTTGTACATTTGTTGCCTTCCTCAGTCTTGAAATATTTGCTTTCTACTATAGCCTTTGGTATCAGCTTCTCATTTTCCCCTTCCTTCTCTAGCCTCCTCTCTCATGAACCCTTGATAATTTATAAATTATCATTATTTTGTCATATCTTACACTGTCCGATATCTCCCTTCATCTACTTCCCCGTTGGTTGTACCCCAGAGAGGAGGTTATATGTAGATCCTTATCATCAGTTTCCGCTTTTTATCCCATCCTTTCTTCTATCCGTCCTTCTATCCTTCTATCACCACTTCCACCTCTGGTCCTGAAGGGATCATCTGTCCTAGATTTCCTGTTTCCGGTTCCCATCTGTACCAGTGTATACTCTTTGGTCTAGCCAGATTTGTGAAGTAAAATTGGGAGAATGAAGCATTGAAAAACTAGAAGAAAGTTGTGTGTTTCAAGATTGTCACACTGCACCTTGACTGGTTCTTCTCTCTGTGACCCTTCTGTATGGGAATGTCCCGTTACCTACAGTTAAGCTTTGGGTCCCCACTTCTCACTCCCTCGCATTTACAATAATATAATTTTTAGTTCTTTGATGCCAGATACATGATGCCTTCAACATCTTGTGGTCACACAGGCTGGTGTATTTCTTTCATATGGGCTTTGTTGCTTCTGAGCTAGATGGCTACTTGTTTACCCTCAAGCCTTTGAGACCCTAGTCACTATATGTTTTGATAGCCAGACACCATCAGCTTTCTTAACCATATTTGCTTGTGCACACATTTGTCTACTTGAAATGTTTTTTAAAAAAGCATTCAGATCCCCACATCCAAGCAATTAATTTCAAAAGTATCTCTTACAACGTAGGGCTCAGGAGACAGTAGTGCAAAGAATTCCCAGTAGATTGCAACATTGATCTAAGGTCAGGAACTACTATAGAAGCTCATGGATAACATTGCCCAATGCTACCAGTTTCGATTCATGGCTTGCCGCTGTAAAGTGCTATGCTCTAAATGTTTCTTAACCTGATTTAAAAATGCCCACTGTTGCTGTGGATTAGGCATTGGGTTGCTAACTGCAAAGTCAATAGTACAGAATCACCCCTGCTCCATGGGGGGAAAATGAAACAGACTGCTGCCACAAAGAATGACAGCCTCAGAAAATTTATGATCACTATGATCCAGAATTGGCTCCATGAGAGTGCATTTGATGGTTGGTGGGTTCGTCGGATCAGAGAGTTCCAAAAATGTAGTTGGGATTGTTTGAAGATGGTGTCATGCAAAATAGAAAGATATTGATTAAAAGTTTGACTTAGAGCAGGAGTCCTCAATGTTCCTAATGCCATGAACCTTTAATACAGTTCCTCATGCCATGGTGACCCCTTGAGCATAAAATTATTTTCATTGCCACTTCATAGCTATAATTTTGCTATTGCTTTGAATCAGGTGACACTTGGCAAAGGGTTGTTTGACCCCCAAAAGGGTTGTGACTCACAAACTAGGTTGAGAATCCTAGTTTAGAAGATATTTGATTTCTTCTTACAAATCAGTCTGATGATGGTGGTGGTTTTGGGAAATGGACAGTACCATTTGCTGTTAGGATAGAGTGAATTTGTATCTCCCATAAAGATGTGTTCACACTGACATGAAAAACGTATGATAATAACAATAGATGCACAAAAAAAAACATTTGACAACATCCAACACCAATTCCTGTTTAAGACACTTAAGAAGATAAGAATAGAAGGAAAATTCCTCAAGACAATACAAGCTATATATGAAAAGCCAACAGCCAATGTAATAGTCAATAGAAAAGATGAACAACACAATCACACTGAAAAAGGGGACCAGACAAGGGCGTCCCTTGTCCTCATTCTTATGTAATATCATACTGGACGTTTTAGCTAACAGCATAAGACAAAGAAAAGACATCAAAAATAGTCACGTGAGGAAGGAAGAGGTGAAATTATCATTCTTTGCAGATGATATGATTTTATATATGGAAAACCCTAAGAGTCCCACAAGAGGAATACTGAAAGCAACAGAGGATTATGGCAGCATGGCAGGATACAAGATCAGCAATCAGAAGTCAATCAAACTGCTATATATATCAGATAAGACCACAGAAGAGGAGATTAAAAAAAGAAATACCCTTCACAATAGCCATGAACAAATTGAAATATCTAGGGATATACCTGACTAAAAGAACAAAAGATCTATATGATAAAAATTACAGGGTTGAGCCCCGGTGGCACAGTGATTGAGTGCAGGACTGAAGGCCACTGGCTTGGTGGTTCAAATCCAGCAGCAGCTCTCCAGGAGCAAGGCTGTGCCTCCCACTCCCACTAGAGGGCAGTGATGCCCCCCCTAAAAAAAAAGAAAACAAACAAAAAATTACAAAACACTATTACAAGAAACCAAGAGTAACTTCAACAAATTGAAGAATATCCCATGCTAATGGATTGGAAGACTCAATATAGTAAAGAAGTCAGTTCTTCCGATATAATTACCCTCACCAGTCTTCAAATAAATGGAAAAAAATGATTACCAACTTCATATAGATAGGAAAGAAGTCCAGAATTTGCAGAGTACTCATTAAGAAGGACACTGTGGGAGGGCTTGCTTTACCTGACTTTAGCATATGCTATACAGCCAGAGTGGTCAAAAAAGCGTAGTATTGGCATAATGATAGATACTCAGACCAATGGAAAAGAACTGAAAACCCATAAATAAAAACATCAGCATATAGACAACTGATTTTTGATAAGAGCCAAAAAAATATCAAATGGAAAACAGATGCTCTTTTCAACAAGTGGTGTTGGAAAAGAAAAACGGGTATCTACCTGTAGAAAAAATGAAAAAAGACCCTTACCTTGCTCCATGCACAAGATAGATCAATTCAAGGTAGACCAAAGACCTCAAAGTAAAACCCCAAACTATTAGGACCATAAATGAGGGAATTGGGACCAACCTGAGAAATTTTGCAAAGGGATTATAGAGGTTATCAGTAATAGGGAAGGACATGAACACAGAGGAGTAACAAATAGACAAGTGGGATATACTGAAGATAAAACACCTGTGTACATCAAAAGAATTCACCAAAGGAGTAATAAGAGAGTCCACAGACTAGGAAAACATTTTTACGATTGACAAATCAGATAAAGGGCTTATTACTAAAATCTACAGTACCCTGATAGCTTCCAAAAAGAGCAAAACTAAACTGCCCACTAAAGAAGTGGGCAAAGGACATGAATGGAAGTTCAGAAGAGGCAGGAAAACGAATGGCCAATAAGCATATGAGAAAATGTTCCCGATCATTAGCTATAAGAGAAATGCAAATAAAAACAACAATGACGTACCACCTAGTACCCTCAAGGATAGCCCAATTCAAAAAATCAGAAAGCAACAAGTGTGGGAGAGGCTGTGGGGAGACAGGACTTTTTATACACTACAGTGGATAGTTATCAAATGCTTCCTCCCACCCACTATCATGATCTCAATTCTACCTGACAAATACAGCTAAGCCAGGGAATGTACACTGGAGCCAGAAACATGGGCAATTCTGGATAGATGATCCCTTCAGGACCAGTGGTGAGAGTGGTGATTCCGGGAGGGTAGAGAGTGGATGGAGGGAGTGTGAAGTAGAAAGGGGAAACCAAATGCAGGGATCTACTTATATCATCCTCTCTGGGGTAGGTATGGACAACAGAGAAGTGAGTGAAGGGACACATCAGATAGTGTATGATATTACAAATTAATAACACTTTGTAAATTATTAAGGGCTCATGAGGGAGAGGGAGTGAGGAGGGGAAAGATGGGGAGCAGGTACTGACCCTAAGTGTAGGCAGGGTTTCAGGATTCATGATGGCAACAAATGTGCAAATATGGTCTGCATACAATTCATGTATGTATTGATCATGATGGGAGTTGTATGAGCACCCAATAAAGTAATTTATTTTTAAAAAAGAAGGGGAAAAGAGGAGTTTATACCAAGGGCTTAATAAGAAAATATTTGAAAATGAAGATAGCAACATGTGTACAAATATGCTTGATACAAATGGTGTATGGAATGCTGTGAGTTGTAGGAACCCCCAATAAAATCAATGAAAAAAATATTTTTCTTATGAACCTACTCAGAAACAATAAAATGATTTAAATGCATATATATATACAATTTTTGCAACATTTACAAAAATAGTAACATCAATTAATTCAACTCTTTATTAAATACATTATAGTGATTATAAAGTGCTGAATAATGCGCTTGTTTTTATATTGCATTTAATACATGCTATCATGTAAAATAAATGTACCTTAAAAAAAAGATGTCCTCAAGCCCTCACCCTTACTGCTAATAAATGTGACATTATTTAGGCACGGCATATATATTTTTTGGATATAAGGAAAAGGTTTATTTTGGGGGGGGGGCATTGTGTCAGGCAGGGTTCTCTTAGAGAAATAAAATTCAGGACACTAGTAATTCTTTTTATATATTTATATATAGAGAAAGGTACATAAGACAAGAAAGAAAAAGTTAACTATAAAGCAATACACATTGCTCAGTGCAACTCACTTGCATGAGGCAACTAGAAGACTGGCAGTCCTTCAAATCTTGAGGGCTGCTGAGTAGTCCTCTGTAGAGCAATCCAGGCTATCTGGTTACAGGGAACAAACGGCAGAGCAGGTCGCCAACAGTCAGCCAGATGACAAAGTCCAATAGTCCCCAGCTCAAGAGATGTATATCCCAGGAGTGTGGCGAAGTAGGGCTTGAAGGATCTCACAGCAACACAGTCCACGAGTAGGTGTCCCACGGATAGTGTTGCTTGGAGGTCGAGGCACAGGATGAAAAAGGCAGCTCTCTGGTCCAAAGATCCGGAAGCAAGAGAGAGGGCAGGACTTGCCGAGCCCTTCCTATCTCTGCCCTTCAATTCATCCCGTGTGTTCATTGGTCGTGCCGTCACAACAGACCCACCAATCTTCTGTGGCCATGTTGGCATAACAAACCTACCCATCACAGGCATCACTGCCTTCAGGTGGTGGGAGTAGGAGGCCCAGCCTTTGCTCCGTGGAGCTGGAATCGAACCTCCATCCCAGTGGGCCGCAGTCCCGCACACAACCACTATGCCACCAGGGCTCACCAAAGGAAAAGGTTTATATACAAGAGGAATGGGACATTGAGAAAGCATCCCATCCCAGTCCAATTCAAAGTCATAAGTCTGATATTAACCCAAATGTCCAATATCAGTCTATAAAGTCTCCTTCCGACTCATGAAGTAATAGAACAGTGGGTGCAGAGTCCCAGCGCCGGCAGGGGTCCCCTCATGACTCCTCACTTCCAGGGCTCAGGGTCCATCAACAGCACCCAGTGGTGGTAGAAGCAACTCAGTGCTGGCAGGGGGTCTCCCCATGGCATCTCCAGCTTCAGAGGTCTGGTTCCATCAGGGCAAAGCCATGTGACTTCTTCTCCAATTCCCCCAGATCCTCGGATGCTGCCAACTTGTCTTGTCCGTAGTTCGTTGTCTCTGAGACTAACTCCCAACAACTGGGGAAGATAGCTTCTCATCTTCATGAGGAAAATATTGGAGATTTCCCAGAAGTTTCAGGAGAAAGCCATGCCCACACGGAGGCCTCATTGGCTACTCAATGGCTATCTCCAGATTAACAGGTTAGACACCACCCCTACATTCTTTTTTTTTTATCATTTTATTGGGTGCTCCTACATCACTTTCCATCATACATAGTTCAGTACATAGTTACATACACTATGCCAAGCACCCCCACTTGCCTGTCCTCATCAACATTCTCCCAACATGTGCCCTTCCACTTGGGCCCCTGATATGGGTCCCCCTTCCTTTCCCCTCCAACCTTTCCTCCTCCCCCAGTCCTCATTACTCTGCAATCATTATTGCTTTGTCACATCTTACACTACCCGACATCTCCCCCTGTCCACTTTCCCTACGTCTGCCCTCCAGATAGGTGACAGTCTGCAGATCCCCACAGCAACTTCACTCCCACCACTTACCCCTCATTTCCAGTTCCCACCTCCACCAGTGCACCTCCTCCAGTCCAGCTGGAACTGCAGGGCAGATTTGGGGCTGTGATGGTTCGGGGAGGAAATCTTCAGGAAATAGAGGGAGTTTTTATGCTTCATTGCTACCTCACTGGCCCATCTCTCCCCCGTCACTCCCCTGTAAGGGGGTGTCCAATTGCCCACAAGTGGGCTTTGGGTCCCCGCCCTGCTTTCCCCCTCATATTTACTGATTTAATCCTTGTTCTTTGATGTTTGATGTTTGCTCCCTTTGGCCCCTCTGATTGATGCGCTTCTTCTATGTGGGCTTTGCTCTTTCTGTGCTGGATGGCCACTTGTCCACCTTCTAGCCTTTGAGATCCCAGCTACTTTATTGTTTGGTGATTGGGCCCCATCAGTTTCCTCAGCTCTGTCTGCCTCTGCACCCTTTTGTCCTCAGCAATCATGACAGGATGGTAGGCACTTAACGATATGTGTTTTGTTCTTTGATGCCTGATAGCCTGGTTCTTTCCACTCCTCATGGTCACACAGGATGGTGTGATTCTTCTATGGTAGAACCTGTTGCACTGTTTCCTCATCCTCAGGCCTTTGAGGCCTCAGGCTTTGTGTCTTGATAGCTGGATACCAGTAGCCATCTTCACCACTCTTTCTTCTGTCCCCACTTGTCCTCATTGATCATTTCAGGGAAGTGCAGACACAGTAATATTGTTTTTTTTTTCCTGTTTGATGCCTGAGGTCTGATCCTTTTGACTCCTCTCAGCCACACTGGCTGGTGAGCTTCTTCCGTGTGGACTTGGGTACTTCTCGGCTAGTTGGCTGTTTATCTTCATGCTTTGAGACCCCAGACTGTCTATCTTTTGATATCTGGGTGCCGTCCATTTTCTTCACCACATTCACTTATGCACCTATTTGACTTCAGTGATCATATTGGGCTGGTGAGCATCATGGACAGATTCATAGAACAAAATGTTCTTGCACTGAGGGAGTGACTGGGTGGGGGCCCAAGGTCCAGATGTAGGCATGGCATATTTGCAAATGTATTCAGTTAATTTAAGATAAGGTCTTGCTGGAGTAGAGTAGGCCTTCATCCAATATGACTGATGTCCTTATTAAAAAAAGACATAGAGGCACCAAGAGAAGATGTTATGTTACAATCTAGGCACAGGACCAAAGGAAGCTTCCAGAAGATGTAATGGATAAGGAGAGTTATTTCCCTAAAGCTGAGAGAGAGAGAGAGAGAGAGAGAGAATGATTCTACTCACCACCAGCATTAGAATTTCTAGCAGAGAAGAGGGTGAAGGGACACATCAGACAGTGTATGTATGATGTGACAAAATAATGATAATTTGTAAATTATTGAGGGTTCATGGGGAGGAGGAGTGGGGAGGGAGGGGAAATATGGGGAGCTGATACCGGGGGCCTAAGTGGAAGGAGGATGTTTTGAGAATGATGACAGCAACAAATGTGCAAATGTGGTCTGCATACAATTGATGTATGTATTGATCGTGATGGGAGTTGTATGAGCCCCCAATAGTGATTTCTTAAAAAAATGAATTTCTAGCCTTGTAAGACAACAAATTGTTGTTTTAAGCTTTATAATGCTTTTTTATGGTCTCTCTACAAAACTCATATTGATAATCATGGCTTACAGCATATTAATATCTGACTGTATATATACATATATATGGACACTTAGTCTAGTGCCATTTGATAGATGGGGAAACTGAGGAAACCCAATATCAAAGAAGAAAGTACAATGAGCATATTGTGCTGCTTGTATTTATATTTTCTACTTGATGTCTACATTCTAATATTGTGGCAGTCATGTGCTAATGTTAATTTTATGATTGAAATATAGGGGTGGAGAATAGCCTGTTAATCTGGAGATAGCCATTGAGTAGCCAGTGAGGCCTCTATGTGGGCATGGCTTCCTCCTGAGACTTCTGGGAAATCTCGCAATATTTCCCTCATGAAGATGAGACACTATCCTCCCCAGTGGTTGGGAGTTAGTCTCAGAGATGATGAATCATGGACAAGACAAGATGGCAGCCTCTGAGAAGCTGGAGGAGCCGGCAGAGAGACCACATGGCCTTGCCCTGATGGAACCAGAACTCTGAAGCTGGGGCGGCCACATGGAGACCTCTGCCAGCGATGAGTTGCTTCTACTGTTGATGGACCCTGATCCTTGGAAGAGAGGAGCCATGTAGAGACGCCTGCCAGTGCTGGGATTCTGCACCCACTGACCTGTGACTTCGTGAGTCGGAAAGAGACTTTATAGACTGATTTCGGGCATATGGGTTAATATCAGACTTATGACTTTGAATTGGACTGGGCTCAATGTCCTGTTCCTCTTGTATATAAACCTTTTCTGTATATCTATTGTGTCTGTGAAATTTGTTCCTTTAGTCTACCTGGACTAGCACAAATGTCAATTGCAATTGCTACACAGAACACACAGACAAGATACATGATTAAAGGGTTTATTAAAGAAGTTAACCAGCTATAATGCCAGTGAGAAATGCTTAGGGTGGAGTTGCTTATCAGGACAAGTTACAGGTTTTTTCAGATCTGCTAATAAATGCTCAGAGGGCATTTGTTATAAGCCTCAACTCAAAGGCTTTCAGCTCAAGTTCCATTGGTCAGCAAACCCAGCTCCCTGAGTGAAGTGCCCAGAATCAGCCCCCCACCCTTCATCAATCCTTAGTCTAAAGGCAATCAGCACCACTTGTGTGGGTCAACAAGGCCAACTTCCCATCTTAAGTGCCCAGAGGTACCCCACTCTTCAATCAGCTTCTGGGGGTTGTAAAGTTCCATCAATCTGTTCTATGCTTTGGCTTCTAGTTCTGCTGTTGCTCCTCTGATGTAGCTGTCTTCTGAATCCACAAGGGTCACTATACAGGGAGTTCAGGTCCAGGGGCTGTGCTCCACTCCTGGCTGGTAATGAGACCCCTCCTTCTGCTTCTCAGAGGACTCATTTTATGCACAACAGCAGGGCATTACAGGGAATCCTATTTCCAGTTACTCATAAATGATCCTGTCAGTGTCTTCCACACCTTCTTACCAGAACCATGCAGAGAAAGGTCATTTGGTGAGAATTGGAAACTTTGACTAAACAAGCCATATTATATCATTCACTGCCCCTGTACATTCAACCATACAGGACCAAAGGGCAGCATTTACCCATGAGCAAGGCATAGGAGGCAGGAAGGAGCAGGAAAACAGGATGTATGGAAGCACAAACCCAGGAGGGAAGAGTGCAATTACACTGAGGAGTTGCAAGAAATGTTATAAAATAAGTTGTGCATAAATTGTTGAAGGAAATCTATAGTTGCTCTGCAACTTTTCAGCCACACTACAGTGAAAAGTGAAAAAGAAAAGAAAAGGGAAGGTGTTACTTGGAAATTAGGGCGATAGCTGAACCACATGATGAACATAATTAATGTCACAGAACTTCAAACGTAGAGACTGTTGAAATGTTTCATTTCATGTCTAAGTATCACAATGAAATGTATTTTAAACAATAAAAATTAGCATATGACAGTATGGCCACCTATAAAGATATCAAATGTGAATGGGAAAGGATTTAAAATTAAAAGAAATAAATGAGTTCTAGATGTGAGTAAAAGTTATATCGTTACTCTACATTACTTTGTGGACCAGGAATGTGGACTTCTCGTACTATACATGCAGTGGATCTTGAATTCTGGAAGCTGGGTTTACAAGGGAAGCAATAATACAGTCACAACAAAGACAACTATAGCAGTAAGGAACACAGATTTCTGTCCCACAAGAAAAACAATAGTGGAAGTAGGAGTTTTTCTTTCTAATATTAGACAAGGAGTTCAATTAAGTCCAGTAGACAGATGGTATCTGAAGACAGATTTTGTTTTAAGTATTTTTAAATCTCAGTACTGTCCTGAGATTGAATAGAATCTCGTGAGTGTGGTAGTGAGTGCACCATGAGTGGAAGCATTCAAATATAGTGTGGGGCATCAGTCATCAGTGACAGTAAAAGAGATTAAAGCACAGAGGAGAAGAAGGTGTGGCATCTGAAGTACCTTTCACTTATGAAGCTAAGCAAGATTTAATCAATGAAATCACTGCGGTAGGTAGGGCTTCTTTAAACATAATCATGCCATATCGCCTCCTAATATTTATTGTGACATTTCTTATCACCTCGCCCCATCCTAGTCCTAAGAAAAGTCACATGCTAGAGTGTGAACATGCCATCTTCCTCCTCCTTTTCAAGTTGTATGTCATTGAGGACATTTTTACTTTCTCCAGTGTTGTCCAATCTGTAAAGAGAAAGAGAAGACTGATAGTGAAGAAAAAAAATCAAAACTAAGAGGAACAAACATAAAAGCTGCAGAATTAAAAGAAAAAAAAGCAAACAACCAAAGGCTATTAGAGTTAGAAGGTATAAAAAAGGTTTGGTCTATCTGTCACAATCCTTATTTTTATAATGGGAAAAATGGGGTCACGGGAAATAAAGTGTTAATCTACTATGACTCACATTATCTAAACTAGCAGAATATGAGGTGATTATGTAAATATTTTTGCTTACCAAAGGTGTTTTCAAGCATAGCTTTAAGAAGTCACCTCACTGGGCTTTAGTTTCCCTATTTGTTAATATTTATTTGTTAATAAAAAAACAGTGGCATTGTTGCAATTATCAGGGGTAGGGAGAATGTTCATCCATAGTTTGTACAAAAATATTTCCTTTTCAAAATACCTCTGGAACAAGGTAAATATCCAAATTCCCTTCCAGAGACTCCTCACTATTTCAAAACAAAAACATACAAGAATCTATTCTGATGGTCAAACTGGGCAGAGGAACCCAATCAAAGGAACAACTTTCTGCAGGTTGTTCCATTTTCCATACTGCCAACTCTCTTCTCCAGTGAACTCCAAGGTACTAATATTATTTTTTAAATGACTCGCTTTTAAATCCAAGAGAATCTAACAGACAACTTGAACCACGTTACAGATAGGTACTACACTTTCTCCTTTTTGTAGACCATATTTCTATTAACGCAGCAAGACAATGTTTGCATTATGGACAGATGTGGCACACATGAACACATGAACAGAGGTTAGCAGCAGATACATCTCCACACCTTTTTCACCTCTAATGCCACATGGCTCCAACCTTGTGCTTAATCAAAACACAAGCATAAGCCATTAAATCACCGGGTGGTATCTAATCATTTGTAACAGCCTGTACAATCATTACAATGATCAGTCATGCAAGATGAATTACCTTGTGTGTTTCTGCAAGCAGTTGGTTCTCGTGACTTTCCCTGAAAAGACAAGTGGTGTGTGAGTAAAGTATGGGGTTAGAACATGTGGATACTGGAAAGCTGCCTTGCAAAAAACACTGCTGCTCCATAGGTGAGAATTTCTGAACTGGTTTTGGCAGTTAAAAAATGACATTTTTTTCCTCAGGTCATAGAATGTTTCTGGCAGATTATTTATTCTTGGACTCTCAAAGAAATCCTTATGTAACCAGTAAGGTTAAGCATTCAACTGCGAGCAGAAAAGTTGGTGATTTGAATTCACTCAAAGACTCCTTGAAGGGCGGGCCTGGCAATCTCCTTCTGAGAGGTCATAGTCTTGAAAGTCTTATGGAGTAGTTGCTATAAGTAGAAATCAAATCAATTCACAGGAAATTAGGGAGGGCCCATCTATGGCAAAGTTGTTCTGAGCTTGCAAGCAATGGTGCCAACCTGTTCCATTTGGGATTTTCCCAACTATAACCTGTATCTTTGTATAAAGCTTTATGGATTTATAGAAAGTTGTAAATTTCCCTTTCACTATGTACTGGGGATAGATATATATTATAATTTACTTGGTAAGTAAAATATAATTTCTATAAAAGCATAGAAACCTTTATTAAACAAAAATACCAAAGTGTGAGGCTACCATTTCTTAACATATGAAGGCAGGGTTTCCTTGTCTCTGAAACGTGCCTAAAGAACCCCATGCTCTTCTCTTCAGAGCACATCATCATGGTAGCCTTGTTACCCTCAGGGGTCATGAGCCATGTTCCGTTTGAAACTTCACACAGATGTCTGAAAGATGCAGTCAGGGTTAGAAGTTGCATAGAGTAAGGTTTCCAAGAGAAATTCTCATACAACAGACCTTGCTAACCTCTCCAAATGAGCAAGTACATTGTCATAAATGGGTGGTGGTGGGGATTCCTTGGCACAACTTTTCTGACCTTTTTCCTTATCAATGTAGGTTCAGTTTTCTTAAACTTTCTTCAAAATAAGTTCATTTCAAGTCCTTTTAAGAATATATGTCAAGATCACCCACTTTAGAGCCACCCCCAACAAAACAAAAACAACAAAACAATAATCATACATTTGAGCTGACATCTCTATTTTGAATTTAACTGGTCCCACAGATTCCTTTAGAAGTCTCTGCTCTTATTGGTCTACTTTCTAAAGGCACTACAATGAATCTAAGACAAACATATTATTGAGGGGCCTTGTCTTCAGCATCCACTGAGTGCAGAAACATGTTTAAACACACTTTGTTTACACATGTGACCTGAACCCAGGTAGCAAAGCTCTTTGACCAACTCTAGACCAACTGCTGTTGCTCAAGCCAGCTTTTATGGTCATTAAGGTTAGTCCTCACTTAGTACTTTGAAGAGTCCCTAGATAGTGCTTATGGTTGCTTAATGTTTTCTGCTTATAACCTAATATTGAAGGTCCAAGTAAACCCAGAGGAATCCCCAAAGACATATCTGATGATCTACTTCTGAAAACTCAGTCATTGAAAATCCTTTGGAGCATAGCTCTACTCTGACACCCCACGTGTAGTGCCTTGAAGCAACAGGTCAAGACCACAAAACAATGATTTTCCATGTTATAGGAAAGTTGATCTCATGTGCTTAAAAACTGTAAATCCTATTCCCTGGCTCATTTTTGCCAGGTTTTCTAAATTTGGGGTGGAATAGGGATGGGTACTAAGTCAAGAACCAGCTTGAGCATCTAAGAAAATTACAAACCCTGATCCTTTATAAATTCAGATATAAGCCTGCCAGCACCTGTGCATACAAATTCAAAGGATTCACATTTCCTCTGGAGGATACCTGTAGACTCCACCTTGAGACACCTGTTCTATGTAAACAAAGAAAATCAGAGTCCTTCAAGTTTGTCTTCCCTCATCCAGGTTTGCCACAGCATTAAGAGAGTAATGCTAAGAATCCTTTCCATGTAACAAGCATGAAATGAAGACACTGCACACCACAGCTGTGGAGCATCAAGATGACACAGAGTTATTGTCAATTCATGGGAATTTTATATACAGGGAAACAAAATGCTGCCCTGCAACAGCCTAATGATTGGTTTGTATCAGATCTGACACTTGTGATGCAAAGGATTTTTTTTGGGGGGGGGGGCATCACTGCTCTGCTGGAATTGAACCTCCATCCCAGTGGGCCACAGTTCCGTGCACAACCACTACACCACCGGGGCTCAGGCCGACGCAAAGGATTTCTAATGACTGATTTGGGTAAATAGATGACTAGATCTTCTTTCCTGATCCATCTTAATCTGGAAGCTCTTGAAAGATATTCAGTGTCATAGTAATCTGCAAGCCTCAAATGCTTGACTGTACATAAGATTCATTGGTCATGAATTGAGTCAAGGACCACCACCACCAACCCCAACCACCCACATAGCCAATGTGATCATTCTACCACTGTCCTCGTGGGACAAAAGACAAATACCCCATAGTCAAAATAGTTCTTCTATAAAGCATTTGTACCTTATGGGAAATGAGCTATATTGTAGATTGGGATGATGAGCTTTAAAAAGGTCAGGAGGCAGAAACTAGCCATTGCTAAACCTGACTGTGAGTCACCATGGTCTTGGCTTCCTTACCTCGCAGGAGAAACCCTACAAACAACACCAATGCCACAAATCCAGTGCAGGGGATGACAATGATCAGCAGGTCAGACATTGTCATCTGTTGAAACACAGAGAATGTGATTACCACTCATTTCTAAACACCAGCATTGTCAGAGTCTCCCATCTCAGTAAAATCTCTGAATCATGGATATCAGAAAACATTCTAACAACATTCACACAATGTTTCTCAATATCAACACAAAGCCAATCTTAAAAATTAACAATTCCAGAAGATCTCTGAAAATCTTAGCAATTTTATCCCAGATCCCCAAATTTATTGCATCCTAGATATGAAGTATGGCATATAGTACTGTGAACCTTAGGATTCTGAAGAAAAAAAATGACTGTGTTGTAAACGAATGGATAAAATGTGTGTCACATATATATGTTGTGTATCATATATATGGTAATACATAACTATATCATGGAAATGAAGTTCTGATAGATGTTACAACAAGGATAAACCTTGAAAATATTATGCTTGGAAAAATAAATCAGACATGAAACCAATAAATATTGTGTTATTCCACTTACATAAAATAGAATATGCAAATGCATAGAGATAGAAGTATGAGGCGGTACACACACACAAAAGCAGGATTCTTTATTCAGTGGTATGTATTTAAATTGTTTTTACAAAACAACCTTATCACCTTTAAAGCACTTTCAATTATATTTAATACATTTGCCAACTTTGCGATTCCATTCTTGGAAACATTTTTCAAATGCATCTGTTTGAATGGCTGACAGCACTTAACTCATTTTTTTCTTTACCTCTTCTACATCATCAAATCGCTGTCCTTTCCATATATACATGTAAATATATTTATAGTGAAATAGATCTATGTACACATATTTATGTGCTAAGTATCAAGGTAGCAGATGGACATTGGACCTCTATTCAAGTACCCCTCAACACAAGAACACTTTGTTCTAACAACCTATCATTTTATGATGCTCAGCTACCTAACGTGATCTTTGAAGACAAACTGGGGGTATAAACAAATGTGGTAAAGAAAGCTGATGGTGCCTGGCTATTAAAAGATATAGCGTTTGGGGTTGTAAAAGCTTGGAGATAAACTAGCAGCCATCTGGCTGAAAAAAAAATAACAAAGCCTACGTGGAAGAAGAACATCAGTCTGTGTGATAATGAGATGTCGATGTGGTCAGGCATCAGGCATCAAAGACCCAGAACAAAAAGTCATATCAATGTGTATGAGGGAGCGTGCAGAGTGGAGACCCAAAGCCTATCAGTAGACAATTGGATATCCCCTTACAGAAGGGTAACAAGAAAGAGACAAGTCAGTCAGAGTGCAGTATGGCACCAATGAAACATATAACTGTCCTCTAGTTCAGTGGTTATCAACCTGTGGGTGAAGCCCCCTATGGGGGTCAAACAACCATTTCACTGGGATTGCTCAACTCATAACAAGCAAAATTATGGTTATGATGTAGCAACAAAAATAATTTTATGGCTGGGGATCATCAGAACATGAGGAACTATATTAAAGGGCCATGGCATTAGGAAGGTTGAGAACCACTGCTTTAGTTCTTTAATGCTTCCTCACCCACCTACACCCACACCCACCCTCATGATCCTAATTCTACCTTACAAATTCAGCTAGACCAGAGCATGTACACCAGTACAGATAACCCAAAACACAGGGAATTCAGGACAGATATATCCCCTCAGAGCCAATAATGAAAGCAGCAATACCACAAGGGTAAGGGTCAGGTCAGAGGAGAAAGGGGAACCTATTCACATGATCTGCATGCATGGGCCTGGGTCGAATCAGGCAGCCCCCTGGCTTGGACAACCCCTTGCACCCCTTTGCACCCCTTTGCACCAGGCTTACAAGAAGGAGATGAACAGCTTGCTGAACTTTCTCACACCTGCATCTAGCATCTCACAGAGCTTATCTCCCCGGGTAGATCACAGCCTCTACCCGGGCAAGGCATGGAGCTCCCCCTCTAACATTCCTGGAAACAAGTTTGAAAAAAGAGATGATTTGCTCATACATCATCTCCCAACCTGAAACTTGCAAACGCAGCACAAGAAACCTCCCCTTTCTTTCATCAGCCTACATGCCTGTAGCTCAAACCATATATATGTATATGTATATATATGTATATATGGGTATGTATGTGTATGTATGTGTGTGTATGTATGTATATATCCCACCACCACAATACTGGGTGTGGGTTCCCTAGCCTACCTCTCAGGCCTGGGACCACCCAGGAGTTCAGGATGCTCCTCTTTCTTTCTCTGTTGTCCCTTCTCTTCCCAAAAGTCCTTCACTACCTCCAATAAAGCATATGTATATATGTGTGTATATATACTTTTCATTCTTGAGCTCTGTCTCCTTCCTGCAGCTCTGTCTCAACCTGCCACTAGAAATAACCCTTTCCCAGGGGAATGAACAATAGACAAGGGGGTGAAGGAAGACATTGGTCAGCATAAGACATGGCAAAATAATAATAATTTATAAATTATCAAGGGTTCATGATGGAGGGAAGGTGGGGCAGGAGGGGAAAAAATTGAGGAGCTGAAACCCAGAGCTCAAATAGAAAAAACATGTTTTGAGAATGATGATGGTAAAAAATGTACAAATGTGGCTTGACACACTGCATGTATGGATGGATTGTGCTAAGAGAAGGTTTGAGGAGGTAACCGCTTGTATGTTGTGGTTACCAGGAACTAGAGGGAGAGGGAAATGAATAGCTATCGCTGAAGAGCATTTTCTGTTTGCAGTAATAAATGTCTTTTTGGAAATTAGTAGTGGAGATAGTAGCACAACATAATGAATGTAATTAAGGTCATTGAATTGTAGATGCAAAAATATTTAAATGGATAAATATTTGGTTTTATATATATATATTATCACAACAAAATATTTTTAAAGAAAAGATTGAAAAATAACTCTTGTAAGTTGTGTTTTCCATGGTAAAATTGTTTTCACGGTCACAGCCTAAATCTTCAGAATTTTCTCTAACCCTGTATAGTTCTTTTCATGGTTGACATAGGTTTCTATAGAAAACAGGATTGATTAAAAAAAAAAAACATGGAGCTCCAGTTAAAATTTTCCGACTCTGAAAGAGTAGTTGAAAGACAGCCCATAAAATCAAAATGATTTTTGTGAGACTTGATTTGCTATTTTGATTGACATTCTCTCTAGAGGTCTACAGTAAGGTTTCCCGAAATCTAAGTGAAGTACAATGACATAATCACCATCAATACACTCCTTCTGTCTCCTACTAAGGTACACTTTAATAAGGTTTTCAAAATGCAAAACAATGTAACTTTCTCACTAGCTTTTCTATTTGGGAAAATGTGATTGTGTTATATATAATGTCCATTCTATAAATATGCTTTCTATTATTTATCTTAATATGTAAGAAGTCTGCTATTAACTAACAAAACATCTTAATATCTTGATTTTAATTTTTAAGAGTATGAGATGGTTGTGTTATTAAAAAACTTGAAAAGTAAGCTTTACTGTTCAGCCAGTATCGAGGCATCAGAATCAGGATTCCTGTTAGGGGTCACACCAACACCTATTGTCAGGCAATGCTCTGTTTCCTGTCTGTCCAGTTCTGCCTCCAATCTATAAAATCACAGAGCCAATCAGATAGCAGCAAGGGAAGGCCAACAGACTGGATGTCCGTGAGGACAGAGAAGGAGAAGAACGAAGAGGAGGGGGGGGGGGACTTTTGCTTTTATTTCAGAGGAGTTTTGATGCAGAGCACTGTGAATTCACTTGGGTAATAATCAGAATAAATGGAAGATACCACTGTACAATAAGAGAAAAGCTCGCAGGCAGCTGTTGATTCTGCAGGACGCCATTAAACTAGGGCCACAAAAAAGGAACACAGAATGATTTTGCGTGTACACGCCTTTGTTCATTATTTTCATTTTGCTTCTCAAAGCAAATGCACATACAGAAGTAAAAATATCAATGCTGTTTCTGTCAAGACGACAGGTCTGCAAATTATTTAGCTATTTTACAATAGTTGTCATATATTTTGCCATTTAGAAATACCCCGAACACCGTAATCCTAAAAATCTCTCCACTGTGTATTTTTTAAAAGCCATATATTTCAAAGAATTCTCAAATATTTTACCTGCTCTGATTCTACTTCATTTTGTGCAAGACTTGTTTTCTCAGACACTGGGAAGGAAAAAGAGAAGTAAATGGTTATATCAAGTGCATAGTGGAACAATTAAACACCACCATCTGAAATAGATAGCTCAAGTTGGAATTTCAGCTGATTTGTTCAATTTTTAAGCCCTTCATTCCTTATTATGCAATGTGTCAATGCACATTTTTCACAGTCAGATTTTACTTCAGCCCTCTCTGTGAGTCAATTTCATCTCACAGAAGCATCACCACTTTACAGATGGGTAGAGTGAGGCGGTGGGACCCCAGACAGTTTGATTTAAGTTTCTCTGGGTCCCAACAGTGCACTCAAGGATTTTTAACAAATATTCATGAAGGACTGATTAGAGGTTATACATTTCACGAACTGTACTATGCACCTCATGGAATCTGTGAGTGGAAAAAAATGCTAACAAATAATTTAAACTGTAGAAAAATAGTACATTAAAATAATACAAAACTCCAGGGAAGAAATAGTAAAGGTATTCTGGAAGTATATAAGGAGGTACCTGACATGTTCCAGAAGGGAAAGGAGAGCTTCCTTGAGAATATGAAGATGAAGCTAAAACATGGACCCTTGGATTCATAACCAATAGTTGAGTTCAGTTGGAAGTTATAGTGAGATTCTAAAAAGTGCTGAGCGTTGGTGTTGTAAATGGTACATATTCAGTTTCTAACCAAAAGACCAGAGGGCCAAGCTCACACACAGGTGCTTTTTAAAGGAAGAAAACTCTTTTTTAAAAGCAGGCATTGAAAATCAATGACATGGTGTTCTACATGATATATGTGGGGTCCCCCGAGTTAGAATGGGCTCAACGGCAACTGTGAAGACAGTGAGGAGCCCTGCTGTGGACACTAGGTACACAGATGAATATGGCATGGCTCTTCCCTCAATGAATTTCCACTACAGTAGAACCTTATTGCCATCATATCAATTACCACTCAGGGTGACTCTGTAAGACAGGGCTTATAGATCCTCTGGTTTTCTGAGGCTGTAATTCTTTATGGCTATAGAAAATCTCGTCTTTCTCCCATACCCTAGGACAAGAAGAACAGAAGCTATCTTTGGCCTCAATGTATTCATGGCAGACACACGGGTGGCTGAGACTGCTGGGAGGTGTGGAGGACACAGAGAAGAGACACGACTGATTTCAGTGAAAGTTTCCTTAGAGTCAAGTTTCTTGAGAACAAAGCCCGAATCTGTCTACTGGACATGAGGACTTCAATGCTGGTACCTGCTTATTGCTGTTGCTGTTATTAAGTGTCATCAAGCCAGTTATCCAACTTGAAGTAAGACTGCCCAAGTAGACTGTACTTCACGGGGGTACAAAGGCAAATAATTCTCCCTGAGGGTCTCCAGGTGGGTCCAAACTGCCAACCTTCGAGCTAGCAGGCATATGCTGAACCTTCATTCCACCAGAGCTCCTGGGTCCATCCGGAGTAAGCATTCAATATCCGTACCGTGAATACACTTGTGTTGAATTGAGGTTGCACGAGTGTAAGAATTAGTCAAGCAAAGGTGGAAATGGTGTTTCAGTAGACCAGTGTTTCCCAACCTTCCTAATGCCGTGATCCTTTAATACAATTCTTCGTGTTGTGGTGACCCCCCCCCCAACCATAAAATTATTTTCATTGCTACTTCATAACTATAATTTTGCTATTGTTATGAATTGGGCTAACCTTGTGAAATGGTTGTTGGACCCTCAAAGGGGTTGCAACTCACAACCTGAGAACTGCTGGAGTAGACAGAACAGCTTCAGCCAAATATTGGAAGGAGGGAAGTTTAGTGCCCAAGGCAAATGGCAAGCAGATCTTCTGGTGTCAAATGAGTGGTGGCCAGAAGTAGGAGAGAAAGTGAGCACTTAGGTATGACTGCAGAGGGCCTGTGTCGGCCAGCAAAGCGTGTGATCTTGTAGGCAAGCAGAAGTTTAGCAGATGAAGGAGCAGCCCAGAGGGCAGATGTCCTCTGACTCCAAATCTGGAGTGGAGAACTGGTAGAAATGATGGTAGAGGGACAGATTTCAAAGCACTTCCTAACAAGGTCTGGGGTCTGGGGAGGATACAAATGGTGAATGCAAGAGTGCAAGGGTAAACTCTTGGACGATTTCCTTCTGAGATAACACAGATTTCCTCCTGCAACCCTCGGCCTTGACAGGAACCATCCTTCTGAGATTGAAATGAGGGGAAACAAGTCTTGGGAACAAAAGTGAAGAGATCCATTCAGATTCACCAAAGTTAATCATCCTATAGCACATAGACAAGCACTCTGGCTGAACAAATAGCTGCTATGTTTAAATCTGAGTCAAACTTGGGGGAAAATGTTTGAGTTGGAGGTCGTGACTGGCGAGTCAACAGTATTCAGGAAACAATTCAGCTCTTGAATGTGTAGGAAGCACAGGGCCCATGCGTCCTGAGAGAAGAGTAGAAGCACTGAGACCATCAGCACTAAACAGTGGTCATAGGAGCACCAGGAGAAGGAGGCAAAGGTGTTCTGGGAGATCAGAAGTTGAGAGGTATGTAATAGAACCAATCTAAGGCAAGACAAAGCAAGCCAGATCAAAGACAACAGCCTTCTGCATGGATCACACTTCAATTTGCTCGAGGTTGAAACTACACATATGGCTGAAAAGAAGAACACCCGGCCCTCCAGTTGACTCTGACTCGAAGTAACCAGAGAAGACAGAGAAGAACTTCCCCCAAAGGGTTTCCAAGGCTATAAATCTTGATGGGAGCACAGAATCTCATCTTTCTCCCACGGCAGGGAACACTTGAGAAACCTTTTGACAAGTAAACAAACACTTTACCTACTGTGTCATCAAGCTTCTCCATAGGAACGACAAAATATTACAATAGAAATGGAGCATTTAAAAAACACATATGCAGAAGAGATAGATATAACAACTAGCTAGACCAGTAGTTACTGAGGTTTATCATTAGTTTCTTTAGCGCTTCCTTGCACTGGAGGCCAAAAGGAGAATGTGACGGGTTTTGTAGAGCTCATAACTGGGCAGAAGAGAGCATATTTATCCACCAGGAACGTGACTTGTTGAACGTGACTTAGGAGCATAAAACTGCAAGGGGGAAATTCAGCATGTTTTCATATCCTATAACTGGCTTAGTGTGGCTGTTTTCTCTTTGCTATCATCCCCTAGGGCTGGCAATTGCAGGTAAGAATCCAAAATTCCTTCCCCTGGTCTGTCAACATCCTGTCTTATTATAATCATTTGTGATGGATAAGCCTAAAATCGAAATCATCAAAGGGAAACCCCAGCTTGGGTCAGTTTTATCAAAGCTGATCTGTACTTTACATTGGAATTGTCTAATGGGAGAGACATTTTGCAGCACAAACACTACTGCATGACACCAAGAACTGCTTGTTTCTTCTTGTTCAGAAAATGCCAAAAGCCCAACTGGGAAGAACGCTGAGAGCTATGATTTTGTGGACAGAATAACAACAAGAAAAACAACTTCATGGTGATCATCTGTCCTTGTAAAAAGCAGCGTTGCCAATGGGGAGGGAAAGGTGCCAAGGTGTGACAAGCCAAGACTGCTGATTTCAGAGTCTCTGCATTGCCCTGGCCCTTGGGGTCTCAAGATCCCAAGATCTGACACAAGTCTATGCAGGCAAAGGGAGGAGACCCTCCCAGAGTGCTCTGATGGCTTCCCAGAGGGTGCAACCCTGCAAACCTGGTGGAGCACAGTTCTTTCCTGACACACATGCTGTCCCCTTGAGGCAGAATCAACTGGACAGCAACTAACGGCAGCAACGCCACCTGAAAAGCAGGAATGAAATCTCTGATGGGAAAAGTCAGCCTAAGAAGGGGTGAGGAAAGAGCAGAGATAAAGAGACAAGGTCCGTGGGGAAGAAATACTCAAAAGAGTTTTAATGCTATGCCATACCGTTACTAACACAAACGTGGTCTGCTTACTTAGCCCATCTCATTGCATCCTCTCAGGCAATCTAAGTGGTAATCCTTATCTCCCTTTGCCAACGAGAAGCCCAAGTCCCCTGGGGTTAAGCAATGTCATCAGCATTGGGCATCTTTTAACTGACGTGCTAGGACTTTTGACCTGCTGATAGCAAAACCCCCATTCTGATGACTGCTGTTACTCCAGATCCTAAGCACAAACATATCACCTAAGCTGCTTATCTGACCAAACTCTGGCAGCCTTGACTACTAGAGTCTCTGGGTGGTGCAACTCTTAACATGCTTGATATTAACCAAAAGGCTGGTCGGTCAAGTTCAACCAGAGACACCATAAAAAGAACGACGTGACAATTCAAAAAGAACCATCAGTCACTGAAATTCTATGGATCACAGTCCTCCTCTGACACAGGTGAGGTCTCCCTGAATCAGAATCAACACAGTGGCAGCTGGCTTGATTGATTTGATGGACTGAGAGGAGAAATTTTCAGGGCAGAGACTTGAATCTAGATAAAGATAGTATGGAACAGTGGTCTCCAAGGTGGATTCAGGGCTCACCCTGATGCTCAAGGTCATTCATTGTTGTTGTTTCTGTTGGGTGACATTGAATCAGTTCTAACCCATAACGCCCTTACGTGCGCATGATAGTTCTGAACACTTCCCAGTCCTGTGCTAGTCTCAAAATCATTCCTAGGCCTGAGCTCACTGTTGCAGCCACCGTGTCAATCCATCTTCTTGAAGTCCTTGCTCTTTTTCTCTGCCTCTACTTTACCAAACAGGATTAGTCCTTCTCCAGAGACTAATCTCTCCTGATGACAGGTCCAAATATCGGTATGTATGACAAGTCTTGCCAGGCTTGCCTCTAAGGAGCACAGTGCCCATACTTCTTCCAAGACAGATTTGTCTGTCCTTTTAGCAATCCATGGTACTTTCACCATTCTTTTCCAGCACCACAGTTCATCCATGGATATATATGGGGTGTGGCAAAAATGATGAATTCTATTTACATTTTTAAATACTGTCCTTTAAAATATACTTGGGAGGGTAAACTTTTTTTCAAAGTACAATGTATTAATGAGCAGGTAAATGTCAACAACAGAATCCCAGTGATAAGGTGGGTTCAGCATTGGGCAACTCACCTATATTAAAGGTCAGTGACTTGAACCTCCCCGCTGCTCCTGGGAGGAAGGCTAAGCCCTGTATTTCCTTTTTTGTTTTTTGTTTGTTTTTTGTTTTTTTTGGGCATCACTGCTCTGCGGTGGTGGGAGTAGCAGGCCCAGCCCCACGGCTGGAATTGAACCTCCGTCCCAGTGGGCCGCAGCCCCGCGCACAACCACTACACCACCGGGGCTCAGCCCCTAAGCCATGTATTTCATGAGAGATTTCAGCCATAAAAACCCTGTGGGTTCCTACTACTCGCCTCTAGAGGGGAGCTGTTAACAGGAAGTGGCTCAATGGTAGGGGGCTGGATTGGGGTTTGGGTTTATACAAACAAATAAAAATAACATTTTACTAATAAAATGCATTATTAATCTGGTATAGAAAAGAGGATGAGTCATTTGAACTGTCAAATATAGTTTGAAGACTTGGGTAGAAAAAAAAAGACTTTTGTAGGCAGAAGAATGAGACCCCAGCGAGGCTCATATCCTTATCCCTGTGACAAGTGAATATGCAACCAATACACAAAAAAGGGGACTTTGCAATGTGATTAGGTTAAGGGTATTGAGGACAGGGGTTTATCCCGGATTACCTAGGTGAACCCAATGTAAATACTAGGATTCTTGTCCTAAAGGGAAATCTGAGAGAAAGAGAGAGAGAGAGAGAGAGAGAGAGAGAGAGAGAGAGAGAGAGACAGAGAGAGAAAATCAGGAAGGGTATGAAACAACAGAAGAAGAGGTAAATAAGAGAAATAAAAATAAGAGAAAACAAAAAAGGGAGAAAAGATTTGAAGAATCTACAATCTTGGATCTGAAAATGGAGGAAAGAGTCACAACCAAAGATCGCAATAGGCCTCTCAGTGTTCAAAAAGACATGGATTCACCCCTTGAGCCTCACAAGGAACTAGCCCTGTCAACAGTGATTTTGATTTTAGGACTTCTCATTTCCAAAAGGACCCAAGGAGCATTTGTGTTGTTTTAAATCCTCATGTTGCATTAATTCACCACAGCAGCAATAGGAAATGGATATAGACATCAGCTAAGAAATGTTCCAAGGGCACCAGCGAAACAAAGAACAGTGACTCTGCAGCTGCTCACCACAGCTGAAAGGAAGTTTGGATTTTAATTTTTTGTGGGAAATAGAGGACCTGGAAGGAAGTGTACATGCCCTGTGCCCAGCACTCATGACCACGGGGATGCCATCCCTAGTGAGAGGCCTGCCTCCACAGTCAAGATAAGGAACATGCCTCAGGGTACATCCTCAGGAAGGACATTTCTCCTCAGCACATCTGTCCAACCACCGACCCCCCCCACCCACCCGCCCCACCACCACCACCCATAAGAGGTCATATAAAGTTGTCTCCTAGAGATGCCTGGTTCCCCACATATGCTATTTAAAGGATGCTTATCTCTGAGAGCAACTGTTCCCTGTGTCCCTTATTCTTAAGGAATGATTTGCACCTCTTGTCTCTTGCCTTCCTGCTACTCTCTTTGAAGTATTCTCTTTGAGGACATGAGATATTCAAGATGAATACATTGCCCATATGTTTGATGTGTATGTGTAACAAGAGAACTGCGTGCCTTGAGAGCTATATAAGTCCATGCCCATTGTTAAATACACGCTCCCCCTTCTTTCTTCTTCTCACAGTTTAGCTGAGTCCCCCGCCCTCTGCTGTCTGTCTTCTTTAAGCGTGCAAATTGCACCACAGGTAAGTTAGACTGTAGGGCTAGTACCCGCACATATAAACTTTTGTTTTGTTTTATCACCATGTATGTGGATTTGCTATTCGAACCATACCAATGGTGACATATATATATATATATATATATATATATATATATAGTCAATAAGCACCTGAAAAGATGTGTAATATCATCAACTCTCATGAAAATATAAGGGGACTTCAGAAAGTTTGAGGAAGCATAGAATTAAAACTCAACTGATATTTTCCCAAAACTTTTTGTTTGTTTGTTTGTTTTGGGGGGGCATCATTGCTTGCTCTCCCCTGGTGGGAGTAGGAGGCCCAGCCCCACGGCTGGAATTGAACCTCCGTCCCAGTGGGCCACAGTTCCGTGCACAACCACTACGCCACTGGGGCTCAGCCCCCCAAAACTTTGTAAACATCTCTCATGCAAGTCAAAACTACAGTGAGATAACAGACCCTCTTGCACTGTTTTCAGGATATAAAATAGTTTTAAAATATTGGAAACAGTCTGGTAGTACCATTAATGATTAAACATAGTTACCATCGAGGTATTGACCCAAGAGAAATGAAATATATTCATTCACACAAAAGCACAGAAATGTTTATAGCAGTATTGTTCAATATTAAAAAAAGTTAGAAATTACATAAATATCCATCAATTAACAAATGGAGAAGCCAAACATTGTATATTCAATGGAAAATTATTCAGTCATGAAAAGCATTTAAGTACAAAAACTGCATATGCTAAAAATAAATGAATCTTTAGTATAAGTGCTGCCGAAGCGAGCACAAAATAAATGAATCTTTAAAACATTTTACTGAGTAAAAAGAACCAATCATCAAAGAGAATGTTATATGATTCCACTCATATAAAATATCTGGAATGAAGAAATCCATGGAAACATAAAGTGGATTAGCGGTACTGAAGGAATGACAGATGGGAGAGTGTTGATGAATATGGGTTTTCTTCCGGTGATGAAAATGTTCTAAAACTGACTGTGGTGAGAGTAGCACATATTTTTGAATACAATAAATACTACTGGATTATATACAATCAATGAGTGAATTATATTGTATATGACGTGTAGCTCAAGAAATGTTCTTTAAAAAGAGAAACGTTATGGAAAAGAGTTAAAAGAAAGTATTGAATAGTAAATTGATTGATAACAAACAATCTTAAAATTATCCTCACTTTCCCTGTGTAAATGTACACACTGTACTTCTAATTATCAAAAAATACTCCTACAGGACAACAATAGGTTGAGCTGAAGAATATCAAAATACCAACCTGTTGGCAGCTTGAGCTCTCATTATAAATTGTGCATTGACTTTCCCGGTTACATTTTAATATCTTGAGTTTTCTGCAGATGTAACTATTAAGGCAAAATGGAATCTCTTGACTGTAAACTCAGACTCTGGGGACCTATGCATCTACCCCTCAGGTTCCCCACTCTGCGATCCTCAGACTTCCACAACCTTCATTAAATAATTACTGCAAATTTTCTGACTATATGACCTTGGGTAATCCACTACCTTCTCTAAGCCATCATTTCTTCTTCTGAAGATTTAACTTTTATATTCTTTTTTATTCTTATATTTAATTCTGAATTTCCAAATACAATGAATTTGAATGATCTGATATAATTATCATGATATCACATTTTGGAGATATAAAGCAATACATTCTGTATTGGATGAATATGGAAATGATTTAAGATTGATCTACAAACACATGTATATCTCCAGCTTCCCAATGAAAACCAAAGAAATAGCAAAACACTAATTCAATTTAACTTTGAGTGGGAATATTATGAACAGATGAGGTTCTCTGCAATTTGTAAAAGTTACTTAATTTCTCAAATATGCATTCTGCATTAATTATAAGAAACTCATTGAGATGACCTGAGACAAGAGATAACACTTGAAGTTATTTTTCTGAAGCAATGCCATTGTGACCTTCTAAATGAATGATATGGATTGAATAGCCTCCCTCAAAATATATATTAATAAGCTCATGTTTGGACATGGGATCTTATTTGTAAGGCTCATGGAGTTAATCTGAAGTTGGGTCTATTTTAAATGTAATCACTTCTGGGTTATAAATATATATATAGTCACAGAGACATACACAATGATGTGAGAAAGCAGATGGCATATCTAAAAGAATTTCTGGCAGACACTGAAAGTTGAATCTATAAGAAAGAAATTCCCCCCTAAATTAAAGTGACCAGATTTTAAGCTGGACACCATTGACCGGGGTGGTGGGGGTGATTCTTGATTAAAAATTTGCTCTATATGGGGCAACGAAAATTTTCATAGAATGCAAAAATAGTATTCTAATATATTTATTTTAATTTTACAACACCGCGAGACATTGTTAAATTGTTAAGAAGTGGGTCATCTGGTCACTTTACCCTAAATCCATGTCTGAAATTTGAACTTCTGGCCTCCTGAATTGTGAGAAAGTAAACTTCTGTTCTTTAAATTCTCCTTCTTGTATTTATGTTATCCCAGTACTGGTGGTACCTAAGACAGAATTTGGTACCGGAGAATAGAAGTTCTGCTCCAATGAGTGCTTAAAATAAAGAAGTGGTTTTGCAATGAGTATCTTGATATGCTTGAAAGTAAGAGTTCAGACTCCTTGGGGAGACTGTTGTTAGAATGATGGTCATGAGGGCTATTTAGATAAGTGCTCAGAAAGAATGGAGAGCTTGGAATATTGCTAGAACTGCAACTATAACATGCTTCTGGTGAGGTTTCAAAAGGAAATAGTGATCATATTATTGGACCCTAGTGAGAAGAAGATGCTTTTTGTAAAGCGGTAAAGAATTTGTCTAAATTGTGTTTGAATGTTTGGTGGGAAGTGAAAAATCAAACCAAACTCACTGGCAGCAAGTCAATTCGAACTCATGATGAGAAGCAGAGATTATAAATGAAGAACATAGAACTTTGAGGAGAGTTCTAAGCAAGATTTTAAATAAACAGCATCTTTTCTCCTTGTAAATCACAGCTAAATATGAGTAATGGAAAGAGATATATTTTGACAAGAGCCATGTGCAAAGAAGCCAGAACTAAAAGATCTGAAAACTTTTGTTGTTTATGTCCTGGAATTGCCCCCAAGGGTGTAGCTACAGAATTATTTTGATGAGGAGATCAAACCTGTAACCAATAACTATAATTAACCATGGGGTGGATTGAATTATGTCCCCCTGAAAAGTGTTATTTAGGTTGGGTCATGAACCCCAGTAGTATTCTACTGGGTCACCTTTCTTTGAAATAGTTACAAACACAGATCTCTTCCAGTCAATTGGCTGTCTTCCAAATTCTTGATACCAGCTTGTTAAACCATCTGGCATTCCATTAATTCCTAAAGCCCCGTTTTTTACTAATGCTTCCAATACAACTTGGACCTCTTCCATCAGTGCCATTGGCTCCTGACCAGATGCTACCTCTTGAAATGGGTGATCATTGACCTGTTCTTTTTGAGACAGTGACTGTATTCTTTCAATCCTCTTTTGGTGCTTCCTGCATCGTTCAATTTTTGTCCCTGGAAACTTTCAATATTGGAACTTTTGAATTCAACATTGAATTATTTTCTTTAGCTCTTTCAGTGTGAGATATTCTGAGTGTAGCCTTCCTTTGTGGTTTTCTAATTATGTCTTTGCATATTTCATTATAGTATTTTATGATGTAAAGTTTGTCATATTTCATAACATTCTTCTGGGGATGCACTTTGAAACTTCTTTTTCAGGTTTTTGGCTTAATCATTTCTCCCATTTTCCTTAGTCACTTTTAAATTAAGATCAAGTTTCAGTGTCTTTTCTGCCATCCATTTTGAGCTTTTCTTCCTTTCTTGTCTTCTTAATGACCTTTTGCTTTCTTCAAGAATTATGTTCTTGATGTTTCCACAGCTCATCACGTCTCCCATCATTAGTGTTTAATTAGTCAAATCTTTTTCTGGGGCTGTTCTCAAAACGCGGATGGTATAAAATCAGAAGTCTCATTTTGACTCTCAGGAAATTGTTTTGGTTTTCTTCGATTTCAACTTGAACTAATATATGGGCAATCGATCATCTGTCGCAGTCAGATGATCTGGCCTGATTTAAGCTGTTGCTATGGAGCTTTTCCATCATCTCTACCTTTAGATGCAGTTAATTTGTATTCTATCTGGAGAAGCCCACCTGTATCGTTGCCTTTTGTGTGATTAAGAAAGGTTTTTTTAAAATTTTTTTTATTTGGGGGCATCACTGCCCTCTGGTGGTCATGGGAGCTACCCAGCGCTGCTCTGAGAGCAGCCACTGGAGTTGAACCACCAAGTCCGTGGGCCGCGCAGTCCCGCACTCAACCACTTACGCCACCGGGACTCAGCCCTGAGAAAGGTTTTATGATGAACAAGTCTATGTCTTTCAAAATTCTACCATGTGATCTCCAACTTTGTTTCTATCACCAAAATTGTATTGTAGAACAACTATTTCTTTCTCTTTGTCTCCAAGTTTTGTATTCTTTTTTGTTTTGTTTTGTTTGTTTCCAAGTTTTATATTCTAATCACCATAAACTATCAGTGCAATTTGATTGCATGTTTGATCCATTTCAGACTGAAGACTTTGCTAGACTTCTTATATTTTGTTATCACTAGCCATTGTGTTTATTGCATAAATTTGAATAATAGCTGTATTGATTGGATTTCCTTGCATTCAGACATGATCCTATAACAGACAGCATTGTACTTGAAGATAAATCTTGAAATGTCACTTTTGACTATGAAGGCAACACCCTTCCTCTTTATTGTGTCACTCCTGGCAAATAAATCATATGATTTTCTGAGTCAGAATGTCCAAAACAGAACAGTATAGCTGATTAATGCCTAAAATATCAATCATTCATAATTCCATTTCATTTTTAATTACACCCAACTTTCCTAGATTCATATATCAAACATCCAAAGTTCCAATTATCAAGAGATGTGTGGTGGTCATGTGTTTATGTTAATTTTATGATTGAGATGTAGGGGTGGAGTCTAGACTGTTAATCTGGAGATAGCCATTGAGTAGCCAACTAGGCCTCTGTGTGGGCATGGTTTTCTCCTGATATGTATGGGAAATCTCACGATATTTCCCTCGTGAAGATGAGAAGCTATCTCCCCGGTTGTTGGGAGTTAGTCTCAGAGATAATGAAATATGGACAAGACAATATGGCAGCTGCAAGAGCCGGAGGAGAAGCCACACGGCCTTGCCCTGAAGGAACCAGAACTCTGAAGCTAGAGAAGCCACGTGGAGCCCTGCCAGCGATGAATTGCCTCTACCACCACTGGATGCTGTTGATGGACACTGAGCCCTGGAAGCAAGGAGCCATGGGGAGACCCCTGCCAGCACCCACTGGCCTGTGACTTCATGGCCTGTGAAGGAGACATTATAGACTGGTATCAGACATATGGGCTAATATCAGACTTATGACTTGAACTGGACTGGGTTAGGATGCTTTCTTAATGCCCTATTCCTCTTCTATATTTAAGTCGTACCCTTAAATCTGTGTGTGTCTATGTGTTTGTTTCTCTAGTTTACCCAGACTAACACAAGATGCTTGTAGCTGTTTCTTCTCATTTCAAGAAGTGCTCATCAGCAAGGTCCCGAAGGCTTTGCTCCATCATGTCATCATGGTCCACTGTGGGAAGACAACTCTTCCTGAGTCATATTCTGAGTGCATGCTGCTCAAAGAGACTCATCTTCTGACACTATTTCTGACAATGCTCTGCTTTAATTCATGAGATTTAAAGTATTTGACAATATTTGAAAGCTACTCATAGCGTTTTTAGCAGCTAATTCCTCATAGTCTGTTCTTAGTCTGAAAGCTCACCTGAAACTTGTTCACTTTGGGAACCTGCTGATATTTTAAATATGATGGAAAAAGCCTTCAGTATCACAGGAACACGTAATTCACCACAATACCACAGACATACAGATGGGGGGGGGGGAGTGTCTTCTCTGTCTTTCCTGTTATGTTAGATGAGCTAAAAGGAGGGAGAATTGAACCCCCAAAAAAGGGATTGCTACTCCCAGGGAAGAGTACAACATACTCTATGGATCAGGATCCCAATCATGGGGAGTTTCTAGACTGAGAGAAAGATTGATGCTAAGACTCTTGGAAAGCTCGAAAGGATACCAGGCATCCTGATATTTCAAATAGCCAAAAGCATACCCCAAACTCAACAGAGAAAGCTTTCCCTCAGAGGTGCCACCCTATTTGAGTGTATGCCCTCCTAAATTGTGAGAAAACTTTCTGATTGTGAAAGTCATCTGGCATTTCTAGTGTAACACACCAGATAACTAAGATTACTTTGTCAGAAACTCTGGATGTATAACTCCATTGACTGTGGCGCCTGTACTTACTTAAGATGCTTTGGCAGGGAATCGAACACTTGTAAATGCATGGAAGGCAAAAATTCCACCACTAAACCTCCTCTTCTCTCAAAAGTAGGCCAACAATAACCACAGAGCCAGGGGATTAAATGTGCAGTATCTGTCCCCATTTTAATCTTAAGAAATTTCAGATCTTCAGACTTTAAAGTGTTAAGAGACATCCCCTTCAAAGGATACTGGCTCTTATCTGTCTCTACTTTTTTTTATGTCTCTACTTTTAAAACAAAATTAGTTCTCAAATAAGTCAATTGGAGGGTGAAATCTATAATGCAATCCTAGAATTGAAGCAATGACAACTGCTTCCAAACTTCAGGGAACTCTTGCTTTTCTTTCTTTGGGCAGCATTTGGCTTTTGCTGCCCTCTGCTGGATAATATTTAGCATTGATGATATTTAATTTATTTTAGATGTGTTACAGAGTTTTCAAAGTAAAATAGATTCCTATCAACAATTCTGCACAAATTGTCCCATGACATTAATTCCATTTATCACAGTGTGTCAACATTCACTTTCCAATGCTCAAGTTTTCCTGCCCCTTATCTTCTGATCTTTTGAGTTAATTGTTAACCTTTTGATTGCCTCTATTTGTTGCTGTTTTCATCAGGTAGCATGGAGTCAGTTCTGATGCATGCACACAAGGACCCTGTGCACAGCTGAAGGAAGCACCAGCTTGTCCTGTGCAATCCCCACAATTGTGACTGGGTTTGAGCCCATTGACGCACTCACCCCTGAGTCTTCCTCTTTTTCTCTGTGCCTCCACTTGACCAATTATGACATCCTTCTCCAAGGATTGGTCTCTCCTGACATGTTCACAATATATAAGGCAAACTCTGACCACCATGCCTCCTAAGAAATATTCACCCCGTACTTCTTTCAAGATTTGTTTGTCCTTTTGACAGTCCATAGCATTTTCAATATTCTACAGCACCACTCTTCAAACACATCAATTCTTCAGTCTTCCTTCTTCAAAGCACAACTTGAATGCATATTAAGCAAATGAAAATATCATGGTTTGTGTCAGGCGTACCTTAGTCCTCAAAGTAACATCCTTTCTTTTCAACACTCACACTGGTAGCTTTAAGCACAGCACCAATATGATGAACTATATCTTTTATTTTGTGTTTCTTTTTCCCATTTTACTTAAAAAGTGATCTCAGTGGTTAGGCTTACACCAAGGTTAAAGAGTGTCTCTGGGTAATAGTCTCAAGGAGTTGTCTGTTCTCTAAGATTGCAGTTTCTGTTTTCTTCCAACCTCCTTCTTTCCCTCCCTCCTCTTCCTTTCTTTTCAGTTTTTTTAAATTAACTATTTATGCTCTACTCCACTTATTTCTTCAACTCCATCCAGGACCATCTATTGTGACCCTAGAATGTCAGCATTGATAGCTGGCCAACATCTAATTCCTCAAGTCTTGGGATAGAATGAGTTAAGACTGGTAGATTTGTTACTTTTCTGAGATTTTTATCTTTTTACTGTGTGGATAGGTAATGTTTTTGTTATCTTGACTCTATAAATGTTAACATCTCACTTTTGATTTCTTCTGTGACCCAATAGTTTGTGAGGAGTATACTATTTAGTTTTCCTGTACAGATAACTTTTGTTTTATTACTAGGTAAAAAAAATGGTCCAAAGATGTTTTATATGACTTCAATGTTTTACATTTTGTTGAAACATGTTTTGTAGCATTTTGTTGTTGTCCAGGGTCACTGGGTAGGTCTGACTCATTGCTATCTTGGGTACACCAGAACTGACCATCACCTGGTCCTGAGCCATGCACACAATTGTTGTTATGTGGAAGACCATTGTTGTAGACTCAATGTCAATCCACCTTGTCCAGAGTCTTCCTCACTTTTGATAACCCTCTACTTTATCAACCATGATGTCCTATTCAGGGGTTGGCTTCTCCTAATAACAAGCCCAAAATACTGGAGACAAAGGATTAAGACCCTTACATTTAAGGAGCATTCTGGTTGTACTTCTTCCAAGACAGAATTTTTTTTGTCCTTTTGGAAGTCCACAATACTTTCATTGTTCTTAATCAGCACCAAGATCCAAATTCATCAATTCTTCTTCACTCTTCTTTACACAATGTCGAAATCCACATGCATTTGAGGCTATAGAAAATATCACAACTTGGGCCAAGCGTATCCTAGCCCTCAAAGTAACCTTCTCACTTTTCAATATTTTAAGAAGGTCTTGTGTAAGACATTCACTCAATGCATTTGCTCCCTTGCCCACAGCTTCGATGAGCACTCATTGTGGATGCTAGCAAGGTGAAATCCTTGACAACTACATTCTTCTCTATTCATCATGCTGCTACCTATTGATCCAGTTGTGATGATTTTTATTTTATTTTACTTTAAATCATAATCCATACTTAAGACTGAAATCCCTGATCTTTGTCAGCAAGGGATTCCAATCTTCCTTGCTTTCATTAAGCACAACTGTGTCATCTACAAAGGGTAGGTTTTTAATAAACCTCCCTTCAATATTGATGCCAAGTTCCTCCTCATATAATCCAGTTTATCTAATTATTTGTTCAGTATACAGATTGAGTATGTATAGTGGGAGGATATAACCCTGATGGACAATTTCTTCATGTGATACAATCTCTCTGATTATTTGCTGACAGATTGAGTAATAAATATCAAGGTATGTTCCTGATGAATACTTTTCCTGATTTTGAATGATGCAGTATTCCTTTGTTCACAAAAATGCTTCTTATTCACATACAGGTTCTGAATTAATACAATGAAGTGTTCTGGATCCCCATTCTTCTCAAGGCTATCCATAGTTTGATAGTGTCCACACAGTCAAATGCCTTTGCATGGTCAATAAAACACAAGTAATCTCTGGTGGCATAGTGGTTACACAATGGGCTGCAATATGAAAGGTCCACAGTTCGAATCATCCAGCGCCTCCAACAGAGAAAGACACAGGACTTCCTCCTAGTGTCATAGACAGTCACGGTCTAGGAAGCTCTCCAAGGCAGTTCTACTCTATCCTACATGGTTGCTATGATTTGGCTTAGCCTTGATGGCATTAAGAGGAACATCTTTCTGATAGTCTCTGCTTTGAGCCAAAATTCATCTGACAGCAGCAATAATATCCCTTGTTCTTCATCCTCTTTGGATTCCAGCTTGAATTTCTGACAGTTCTCTGTCAACGTACTGCAGCAACCATTGTCAAAAGGTCTTCAGCAAAATTTTATTTGCATGTCATATCAGTGACTTTTAAAAAATAATTTGAGCATTATCTTGGGTCACATATCTTTGGGATGGGTAAAACTATAGATTTTTTTTTTGCATATAATTGACCAAGTAGCTGCCATTCAAATTTCTTGGCATATATGAGTAAGTACTTCCAATGCAAGACCAAAGACTTCTTCATAGAAAATATAAATTTTCAACAGATGGAATTTTTTTCTAGATGGACTATATTGAAATCAAATTGACTATATCTGTGGAAAGAGACAACGGAGAAGCTCAATATCAGCAGTTAAACCAGGCCAGTGGTCAACTGTGGAACAGACCATCAGTTGCTCATATGCACCTTCAGGTTGTGACTGAAGAAAATGAAAACATGTCTACCAGAGCCAAAACATGACCTCAAGCCTATCCTACCTGAATTCCTCAAATACCTCAAAAAATACATTTGATGCATTGAATACTAATACCAGAAAACCTGATGAGTTGTGGGATGATATAAAAACATCATACATAAAGCAAAGCAAAACGTCATTCACAAGGCAAGAAGAAAGAAAGAAAAGATCAAAGGGAATGTCGGAAAAGATTCTGAAACTTACCATTAATAATAGAGTAGCCAAGCAATAGAAGAAATAAAGTCCAAGAGCTGAATAGAACATATCAAAGGTCAGCTTAGGAAGACTAAATAATGTATTATAAAATTTTTTGAAGACCTAGAGTTAGGAAAACAGAAAGAGAGAACACACTCAGGGTTTATCTTAAACTGAAAGAACTCTAGGAAAATTCAAGCCTCCGATTGCTATATTGAAAGATTCAATTGGCAAATATTGAAAGATATAGAAAACATCATTCACTGTGTGACTCTCTGCTCAAGCTCTATGAACATCCTTGTTAAGAAGACACATAGAACTACACTAGTGCCCAGAGCTGAAAAAACCACATGAACACCCCTGCCAGCACTGAGATGCTTAAAATGCCACTGGATCCACAAGTCTTCTCACCCAATGGTCTATGATCTTTCTGCTTTTGGCATTATTGCATGTGTTTTCTGAGTTTTAAGATGATTTTATAGATTGGTATTGGACTTATGGACTTGAGCTGAACAGAGCTGGGGTGTTTTCTCAATATTCAACTGCTTTTGTAGTTAAAATTCTTTCCTATAGACATACAAGTGCCTATGAATTTGTTTCTATAGTCTATCTGGACTAACATAATGCATAAATATGAATAATAGTTGTATTGACTAGATTTCCCTTTAAGCACCTAGCTATTATTCTATCACGGACAGCATTGTACTTCAAGATAGACCTTGAAATGTCCTTTTTGGTGACGAATGCAATGCCATTTCTCTTGAATTTGTCATTCCTCTATGACTCCCTGATTCAAAATGACAATACCAGTCCATGTCAGTGCTCTAACACCTAAGATATTAATCGTTGTGTGTTCCATTTCATTTTTGATGATTTTCAATTTTCCTGTGTTCATACTTCATATGCTCCAGTTTCCAATTATTAATAGATGTTTTCAGCTTTGTCTTTTTTCCAATCATTCCCCAACAGCAAGTGAAAGTCCAGAAGACTTTATTTCCAAAGGTTTTTACTCCATGGGTGGGAAATATTTTATCTGCCAAGGGCCATTTAGATATTTACAACCACATTCCCAGGCCATAAACCATTATCATCTTTAAAATTAGCCCAATTTTCTTGGTGATTTCTAAATGCCTACTATATATAAGGTAGTTTAAATTTTTTTTAGAAAAATGGAATTAAAAAGTAATAGAGTTTTCCTATAAAATTTTAAAAACATGCATTACATTATACAATTTGTAATGTATGTTGTAATGTGTATTACACATATATTGCAACAATATTTAACATGTAAAAAGGTATTGTTAACATACAACCTTAATATAATAAATCTTTCTCAATATGGTCCTTCTTTGGTGTGTTTGTGTGTATCCATTAACACCAATGTGACAGTTACATAATCTACTCTCAAAATAAAGGAAGGGGTGGAGTCTAGCCTGTCAATCAGGCCACAGCCAGTGAGGCCCCTCTGTGGACATGGCCTTCTCCTGAGGATTCTGGGAACTCTTGTCTTTCTCCCTAAAGGCAGAAGACAATCTCTGCTTTGCCTACCTATTGAGAAGACAAATGGGACTATGCTGGTGATTGCACCAGAGCCCTGAAGCTGGAGAAGTCATGTGGAGACCCAAGCCTGTATTGAGATGCTTCCACACCACTGGATCCATAAGACTTTCCACTCACTGGCCTGTGATCTTCCATTGCATGTATTGCATGAGTCTGAAGAGGAAATTATAGACTAGTATTGGCTATATGGGCTAATATTGAACTTATGGACTTGATCTGGGCTAGGTGTTTTCTTAATATACAATGGCTCTTTTATATAATGATGTCTCTTATACACATGAGTCTCCCTGGATTTTTTCCTCTAATCTACCCATACTAACACAACAAGTCACATAGAGTTTACACTGATGGAGCCAAAATCCTGGAACTGGAGGAGCCACATGGAGACCCAAATCTGTATTCAGATCTTTCCACCACCACTGGATGCACAAGACTTTCTACCCACTGATCTTTAATCTTCCTGCATTTGGCATCATTACATGTGCTGCACGAGTTGGGAGAGGAATTTATAGACTGGTATCAAACATATGGGTTCATATCAAATATATGGACTTAATCTGACTGGGCTGGAATGTTTTCTTACTGTACAATTGTTCTTTACATAAAGCTCTTTTCTATACACAAATGTATATGTATGAATTTGTATCTTTAGTCAAACCAGACTAACACAGCATAGAATCTATAAGCAACAGTTATCCAAATTATAATAAATATATTGTACTTAATTCTGGAGGTATTGTTTGCATGATTTAATGACTGCATTTATTCCCTAAGAACCAGTTTGGAGTTTTTTCCTATCTTTCATTTTTCCACATATATTTATTTAGTGCTCTTGCATCTCCATTTAGAGTATTCCATGGAGTGATACAAGGCGGTTTGAAAGTTCGTGGGAAGTTACATTATCTTTTCATTCTATTTATTTAAGAGTATATGAAGTCCCCTATACTTACAAAATTGGTCTATAGTGGCACTTTCCCAGACCTGATATTTGTTTGGTTTTCCCTCATTTTTGAATGATAGCTGTGTTGAGCTAAGGATTCTTGGTTAGCAATTGTTTTCACTCAGCGTGTTATATGTTGTTCTCTGGTCTCCAAAGTTCCTGGAGAAAAAGCCACACTGATTTCTATAAAAGACTCTTGGTATATAGTGCTGCATTTTTCTATTGCTCCTTTCAGAATTCCCTCCTTGTCTTGGTTTTCAAGAGTTTTATTAGGTTATGGAGCCAAACTGACTTCTTAGTGGCTCACCTAATTGGAATTCATATCACTTCCTCTATTTGCAGACTTGTCTCTCTCTTTTCAGTTATGGGAAATTCTCTTTGATTACTTTGTGGAAAACATTTCTATACCTTTACTGTTTTCTTTGCTTGCTGGTATCCCAAGCATTCTAAAGTTAAATTTATTCATCGGAGCTCATTTTCCCTTTGAGGTACGTTCACTTTTGTTTCTCCTAACACTTGATAAATTCTATTATTTTGCCTTCTAACTCATTTAGTCTATTGTCTGTCTACTTGATTCTATTGTTGAATGTTTCTTTTGCCCTTTCTTTTTTTTTAGAGTCAACCTTATTCCAGAAATTTTTTAAATAACTTTTTTCCCTTTATTGTTGATTAAGTTTTGGTTCCTTGATCTTTCGAAATCAACACACAGCTCATAAAAGAGAAATCTAGCTGGTCACAGGTGCTGATGCAAGCAATGAGGTTCAACTTTCCTGTGATGAAGGTGTGTGTGACTTCCTGTATTTTTTTTCTCACATTCACCCCTGCACACTTTCTGCCACTGTGTCCTGCTATGAGTAGGGACCTAGATATTTCCCTTCTATTTAAAGTACTGTCGACTTCCGGCGTCGCCATGGCGGCTAACGCGACCACCAACCCGTCGCAGCTGCTACCTCTGGAGCTTGTGGATAAATGTATAGGATCAAGAATTCACATTGTGATGAACAGTGACAAGGAAATTGTTGGCACCCTTCTAGGTTTTGATGACTTTGTCAATATGGTACTGGAAGATGTCACTGGATTTGAAATCACACCAGAAGGAAAAAGGATTACTAAATTAGATCAGATTTTGCTAAATGGAAATAACATAACAATGCTGGTTCCTGGAGGAGAAGGACCTGAAGTATGAATGGATTTTCTTGACTTTTGTTTGCTTCTCTTTTGTTTATAAAAACCACAAGATGGCAAGATGGATTTTTGAAAAACTTTTTTATCTTGAGATACTATGATGCTAAGTTTCTGGTTGAAGGGAAATACTTCGAAGATACATTGCAAATGCTCAATTTTTTTTTTTTTTTGTAAATGCTCAATTTTTGTGAAAGGTAATCATGATTATCTTGGGAGAACAAAAAGTTAACAGTTTGTTGTTTGAAGATGAAAATAGAGGTGTTTTTGGTTAACTTGTTGTTTGAAGATGAAAATAGACGTGTTTTTGGTTAACTGCAGCCTTATGTATGGTCAGTGTGACAAAGATTGTCACTTGTTTTTATGTCTGTCTGCTTCCTGAATTACACAACCACTTGCTTTTCAAACGAAAATTGTTCCCAACAGAATCATGAACTTTGAATAAGTGTGTTTTAAATATTTGAAGTGGTTACTACAAAACTTAGTTTTTTTTGCTCATGTTTCATAATAGGGTTTTTCTGTTGAACTCAAATTCTGTTAACCTCTTTAAAATAAACAATGTACAGGTAATATATACATATTGTAGAAGTGCAGATAAGCCCATTTTGTTCATTCTCTTTCTCAGTGTGTTTTATTTTTTTAAAAATTTGTTCATCTTGAACATACTATTTTTGTTTGTTTTGTTTGTTTGTTTTTGGGGCATCACTGCCCTCTGGTGGTCATGGAACTACCCAGCACTGCTCCTGAGAGCCGCCACTGGATTTGAACCGCCAAGCTCGAGGGCCACAGTCCTGCACTCAACCTCTTATGCCACCGGGGCTCAGCGAAAATACTATTTTGTAGTCACTGTTTAACTCCTCTTTTGAATTTAAGTGGGAAACATTTTATATGTATACTACTTCAATAAATGGATTTGTCACAAAAAATAATAAAAAATAAAGTACTGTCTTCACCCCACTGCCCTTGTCTCCACTGACAGTGTTTGTCCATGGCAGGCCTTGGAGAGATTCAATAGCACTAGTCAATATACCAAATTCCATTTGGCCCCTATCCTCGTCCACCCCCCAAATTGCATGACCCCTGAACCTCCACATCCAATTTGTGTCATCTTGATTTAATGAATCTAAAGCTTCCTAGGATTCTCCCCCTTTCTGTGTTTGGTAGTACTGTCCATCATCATCCCAAGAACTTGTCCTCAAATGTTCTCCATCTGACCCATTTCTCTGAAGGAAAACATCAAGCTATCTGTTTTTCCCTTGCCAGCAGTGCATTTGAATTTGTGAAGGAGATTGAAAGGTACACATTTTACTAGAAATGACCAGGATTATACTGCTAACAACAATAAATACCTTTCATGTATGAGCATACCAAGTAAAGTATGGACTATTATCTGTGTTCCATCATAGTTAAACCTCCGAAAGCACTCTGAAGTGGACCCTTTATTATCTTCAGTTGACAGAAGGATACCTGAGCTCTAGAGAAGTCAAGAGCAATAGTGACACCATGGTTAAGCACTTGTTTGACTGCTAACCAAAAGGTCAGCAGTTCAAACCCACCAGCAACTGTGCAGGAGAAAGACATGGTAATAACAGGCTTCTTAAAAGATCCTCCCTACCCTTGGAAGCCCATGGAACTCCAACCTATTATATAGGATTGCTAAGAGTTGGACTGACACTCTGGCTGCAACAATAGGCTAAAGTTCAGAAACAATCATGAAGACGGTGCAAGACCAAGCAATAGCTTGTGTGTTGTGCATGGGGCTGCTGTGGGCCGGAAGCCCCTAGTGGCCATCTGGAACCAGTGCTTCTTAGATTCAGACCCCAGGTTCTATTTCCACAATGGCTGAGGAGGGTGTGTATGGTTTTTTTTGGCTTGTTTTTGTTCTAGAAATGTTAAGAACAGAGCTAGAAAAAAAGAGACAGTGAATGTTAAGAGTCAAGATGATCAAATTGTCGAGCCCAAGCTCTGCCAGAGCTCATATACATTTTCTAGGGGTGGGGGGAGGGAGGGGGGGGAAGATAATTATGTGAGAAAGCTATGACTACATTACTACATTGTTCCATAGTCCACTAGGACTAGATCCATTTAGAAGAGAAGTGCATCTCTCAGTTGCCCAGATTCATATCAGAGAGTTTTATAATTCTTATCATTGATGATAATGATTCTAAGTATAATGTATAATGTAAGCATTCCCAAACCTCAAGATCATTCCATAAGCTGGGTGAACTTGGCCAGAGTTAATTAAATGGGGTTCTTAAGTTCAGAGAGGTTACTTTGCCTAACACTGATTGCTAATAAATGGTCAGTAATGATATCTGATCCTAAATTCCACTTTATCTCCCTTCTAGTGTGCTGCTGGTGTCTTTTTTTAGAGAATAAAGGTCAAAGTGCTTCACTTTATATACTTAAGACATGCAGCCAAGAGAGACCGCTCCTTGGAGGCGGATATTATGCTTGGTAAAATAGAAGGACAACAAAAGGGAGGAAGGTCCTAAATGAGAAGGACTGACACTGTGGCTGCAGCAATGGTCTAAAGCACAGAAACTGTTGTGAAGATGGTGCAAAACTGGGAGATAGTTTGTTGTGGTGTGCATGAAATCGCTGGGGGCCGGAACCCCTTTGAAGACATCTAACAACAGTGCTTCTCAAATTCATGTTCTGTGTTCTACTTCCAAGAAATGTCTGTCTTTACTCACTGACTCGTTCTAAGTAGGAAATATGGAAAGATCTTTTGTCACATGTGTTTTCTCCCTTCCACCTTTCCTTCCTGCAATGCCCACAAATCTCTCTGAAGCTCAGCAGCAAAGTGACTTACTGGTCTGTGGAAAGATCTTGAAGCTCACGACACAGCCTAGTTGTCCAACCGTGTATTTTGTTTTGATGTCTAACGCCCCAACTTCTTTTCTCCTAGTTTATCTTATGGCTGGCATGTCTCCCTTTAAACTTTGAAAACTGTCTTTGAATCTATTTGGTTGACCTCTCTGAAGGTGAGCTACTAGATGCTAGAATACATAGATTCAATTCCAACTTTATTAATAACAAATTGAACATTTATATGGTTGGTAAGATATAATACTATTGTGAAAAGAACCACAAGCATCAAATTTGTGCCCTTTTCTTTCATCCCCTGGACTTCAGGGCTACCAAGCAATTCCAGTCTGTGAGCAGCACTGGGCAAAAGAGATAAAACAAATCTCTTCGTGCTGCACGAAATATGTTGACTTTGAAATCAACTGCATCCAATTTCTTTCTTTCTAACAAAGGCATTTGGGAGAGAAAATGAGCTTTGGCTCATTCGCTTGCCTTCCTCTGTTCTTCTGTTGAACTTGTCTTGGGAATAGTAATTTCTCCTAGAAATTCTTTGTGCCCTTGATCAACTAAGAACCCAGAAAAGTGTCAAGTTCTGACAGGGAACAATTTTATTTTTACTTTAGTGAGATAGTACAAGGTCAGGTAAGAAACTCTGAACCAGGAGCCAGGGAAGAGGTCTAGGACCCAATCACATTTCCTAAGAACAGTTACAATGCTGATGTGCCTCAGTTTATTTGTAAAATAAGGGAAGCATATTATTCCAGTTCTTAAATGCTTTCATTGACCAAGTTTAAAAATAATCTCCCAAAGAAGCTGTTAGGGGCCCAGTTCAAGCTTGTTAAACATACAAGTTTCTGGGTCCACCTCCAGATGATTTGCAGTCTTGGTATGATGCTGTGATATGTGTTTTAACAAACTCCCTGTGATTCCAACCAACGGCTTTAATCAAAATTGATATACTACATTACCTTAAATAGCAGTGTCTTTGTTTCCCAGCGTTTTCAGACATCCCTGATAAGTCGTTCACTATGAGAATTGGCCGTCCAAAAAGCAAACAAACTTTTCTACAGGATTCACTTATACTGGAGTAGGACACACACACACACACACACACAAGGAAACACATTTCAATTGAATGCAACAGGTATCTTGCTTGACACTATAATCTTCTAACAACTAATTGGCTGCGTATAGAGGATCCCATGTGGAAGCAATTACACTGTGTTAGCTCTATTATAGAAATTACTAGGTCTTCATCACCAACTCACTGATATTCCTGACCCAACCACGTAACACAAAGGCTGTCACAGCCATAAAGTCATTTCTGACTCAGCATTGGGGTTTCCAAAACTTAAACAGATTGACACATCTTTCTCATATTGCGTAGCCAGTGGATTAAAAAAGCCAACTTTTGGACCTCTAGGAAGATGGCAACTGAGTAACACATACCAGAGGGACTCCATAGAAATCAGGAGAGTTATAAGAGGGAAATTCAACACTGCCGGGTTGTAGCAGTCATGTGCTTATGTTAATTTTATGATTGAAATGTAGGGGTGGAGTCTAGCTTGCTTTTGCTAACAGATGCACACTTTAGGAGTTTCCAACTGGAATGAAGATTCTTCACGTTGGATATGATTGTTTCCTCAGAGCACTGAGTTGATGTAAGTGGGCAATATAGAAATTAGATACCAAAAATGGGAGAATAAAGGCATGAGGTGGTTGGCTTGCAAACTCTCATAGGTGGTGGAATATATATTCATAGGATTACAGGATCAAGGTGTAGATATTATGTAACTGCAATCATAAGGCAAAAGATATGTTTTTTTGTTCACTTATAGAATGTTATTTTTAAATGATGGTGACACATGTTGAATTGTATGCATTTTAGTTTTATCCTGTTAGGTATAGATATGATTATATTGCTTATTTGAAAGTTACATATGGTTACAGAGTTACATATGTGAGAGTATAAAATTAATAAAGGGTGGTCTGTAGCAGACATGTGCTTATGTTAATTTTATGATTGCAATGTAGGGGTGGAGTCTAGCCTGTTAATCTGGAGATAGCCATTGAGTAGCCAATAAGGCCTCTGTGTAGGCATGACTTTCTCCTGTTATATCTGGGAAATCTCGTGATATTTCCCTCGTGAAGATGAGAAGCTATCTTCTCCAATTGTTGGGAGTTAGTCTCAGAGACAAGGAATTACGGACAAGACAAGATGGCAGTGTCCAAGCTGCTGCAAGAGCCAGAGGAGAAACCACATGGCCTTGCCCTGATGAAACCAGACCTCTGAAGCTGGAGAAGCCATGGGGAGACCCCTGCCAGCGCTGAGTTGCTTCTACCACTACTGGATGCTGTTGATAGACCCTGAATCCTAGAAATGAGGAGCCATGAGGGGACCCCTGCCAGCGCCAGGACTCTGAACCCACTGGTCTGTGACTTTGTGAGTCAGAAGGAGACTTTATAGACTGATATGGGGCATATTGGTTAATATCGGACTTATGACTTTGAACTGAACTGGGCTGGGATGCTTTCTCAATGTCCCATTCCTCTTGTATATAAACCTTTTCCTTATATCCATATGTGTGTCTATGAAATTTGTTCCTCTAGTTTACCCAGACTAACACAAGGATCATAGTAGGAGCTTCATAAAGATAAGTAGGCCCAGATCCACAAGGTTTTGAGTGGCTGGGGGCTTTTGACTTACCACAGTGGAGGCAAACTAAGGTTGGACCTTAACCCAACTAATGTCTTGATCAGAGCTGGGATCAACTGGAGCTGGCATAAGTGCTTTGTCCCAACACAGGTGCCATCTTGAGGCAAGGCTGAAATGCTTGCAGTCCCACTCAGGGATTGGGGCTCAGCTATATTGATACTTTTGTTTCCCTTTCTTCTGTGTATCCCCCCAGAGTACCAACAGGCTTAGTTCTTTGGTTGTTTTCCCCTTGATCTCTTCCATTTTCTTTCACACACCATTGTAGACCTCCAGACGACTCTCCTTGGTCTAGGGCACTTATGCCTGCTCTACCCAGCTGGGAGAGCTCCAACATTTGCAGCATAACATGAGTCTGGGGAAGTCCACCCACCCTCCACCAGGGGATATTCTGCCCAACTTCTTCCTGGGGAATTCCTGTTGTGTGGCTAGTGAAACTCCTATGTGTCCTCTATGATCCCACCTGACTGAGGGAACTTTCGTCCACCTGCCTTGGTGCCTCACACAGTCTAACACTTGCCAACATTCCACACTGCTGTAAGGAACCTCTGCCCAACTTCCTTACCAATCTACCTGACCATGGAAATTCCTCCCACCATTTGTGATGCTCTACACAAAAGCAGGCAACCCATAAGTCTTGTATGGAACTCCCTTTACAGTGGGAACCCCCATGCCTCCTCTGTGGCACCCCAATCTGTCAGGGGCTACGTCATCACCATTTCTTGTGAGATCACACAGTACAGCACCATTCTTGTGGATCCACAACAAACAAACCAGTGGTCCCTGAAAGAACAATCCAACTTGCCCTCCATCCAAATAACAGACTACTGGTTCACTAAGGAAAGAGTGAAGTCACAAGAGGATAAAATGGTAGGGCAATTCATAGTGAAATTAGCCACAGACAGTTCAAAGAATCACTCCTATGAGTCTCCTAGAAAGAGCCAGTACTCATCAACTCCCTGAAAAATGGCACTGGGCTCCTCTAAAACAATGCAATGCAAACAGCAATTAATGCAAACAACCTCAACCAAAAAAGCAGGAGAAACTAAAGGCAATGGCAGAAGATGTTGTGAAACTAAAGGCATGCATAGAAGAAGCAGGCATTGATATACCACAGAAAGAAAATTTCAGAATACTGCTTGGTCATACAGGATATGAGGGAAACAATACAGCAAAAGGCTGAAATGATCGAGGATATAAAGTCCATACACCAAAGGGAAATACAAGAGATTAGGGATAAGATAACAAAAACCAACTACAGATTCATGGACTTTGCAAATCACCTGGAGGAAATAGAAAACCACAACAGTGACAGAGAGGATAGTTGAGTGGACTTTAACCAGATAACGCTGGGATTTCTAATTTCAGGAAAAACAACTTTTTTGTTTTTATTTTTAATTTCATAGTTATCAATATATATAATAAGCAAAATATATTTAAATATATATAAATATAATTTGAGGACCAGAGACATTTTAATTAAATGTATTTAATTAAATGTTACATAATTAAATAGATTCAATTAATGTTACAAAAATATCATGCTTGGCTTTACAAGGTTAACAGACATGAATAAAAATTTATTAAGAGCATCAGAGAAGTTGAAGAAAACCTAAGAACTATGTCTGATGCTATGAAGAGGAACAACATCCGAATAATTGGATTACCAGAAGACACAACAAAGAAGTCATCTGTAACAATAGTCAGAGAATTCTTGGAGGAAAACTTCTCCAGCATAATGAATGAAAGCCATACAACCATTCATGAAGCTGGAAGAACACCAGCTAGACTGAATCCCAAGAAGTCACCAAGGCACATAAGAGTTAGATTATCCAACTTTGAGGAAAAGGAGAAAATCATGAGAGAAGCTAGGGAAAAACAAGTAATCACATATAAAGGTTGTCAAATAGGAATATTCTCAGATCTATCAGTGGACTTTATGAAGAATAGAAGAGAGTAGAGCAATATATTCCAAAAATAGAAGGAAAATAATGCAAATCCAAGAATACTCTACCCAGCTATATTATCTATCAAGATATATAGAGAAGCAAGAGTCTTCCCAGACAAGGAAAAACACAGAGAATATGTTAAAAGACACCCAGCCCTACAAAAAAAGACTTGCTGATCCAGTATGGGCAAAGAACAGCACTCACCCAGCATAAATAGGAGACTGCCACCTAGAACAACCTCACCCAGAGGGCAAAAAAGAGAAAGCAGCTCCCAAGATAGCACTGGCTTCAGGGTGAAAAGAAGTTAAGAATGATCCATTCTCACACACACATGCACAACACAATGAAAAGAAAGGGAAACACCCAACAGAAAAGGTATAAAATGACATCGCAAAGTCCACAGATGGAGGTAATAACCATGAATATCAATGGACTGAATTCAGCCATTAAAAGACTGAGGCTAGCAGAGTGGCTTAGAAACAAACCATCGATCTGCTGTGATTTAAAAAAAATATATTTTGCAGTGTTTGGTTTATGTATTCAGTGGCCTCTCATTCGAGGAATATATGCTTAAAATGTTAATTAGTTCTTTGTCTAGTGTTCCTTTGAGCATTATAAAAGGTCCCTCCTTATCTCTTTATGGTTTGCACATTGAGGTCAGTTTTATATGAGATTAAGATTTCTACCCCTGCTTTCTTTATTTGAATTGCCGTTTGCTTACTATGCCTTTCTCCAGCCTTTGATTCTCAGCATACTTCTGTCTGTAGTCTTGAGATATGTTCATATTATTATCTCTGTGGGCCTACCTAGATAATAAAGGCTGGATGAACAGTCTGGAGGAGAAAACAACGGGACGAATGGTTCCTGGGGGAACATGAGAGAGGGAGATGTGAGGGAAAGGAGTGGCATTGACCAACCCAGATATAAGGGAACAACAAGTAATCCAAAATCAGTGGCAAGGAGGGTGTGAGAGACCTGGTAGGGACTGATCAAGGTTAATGTAACTGAGAGAAAATACTGACACCCAAATGAAGGCTGAGCATGAAGGTGGGACAAGAGGTAAGTGAAAGGTGATAGAGGAAAGAACTGGGAGGCAAAGGACATTTACAGAGGTCTAAATGCAGACATGTACAGGCATGTATATAGGTAAATATATTTATATATGATGATGGAGAAATAGATCTACATGCATATACTTATAAGATCAGAATTAAGACAGCAGATGGACATTGGGACTCCAATCAAGTACTTCCTCAATGCAAGCATATTTTGTTCTGTTAAATTGGCATTCCATCAGGCTCACCTTTCTGACACGATTGCTGAAGACAAATGTGTGCATAAGCAAAAGTGGTGAAGAAAACTGAAGGTGCCCAGCTTTCAAAATATATATTACCTAGGGTCTTAAAGGCTTGTCAGTAAACAAGAGGCCATCTAGCTCAGAAGCAACAAAACCCACATGGAAGAAGCACAGCAGCCTCTGTGACCACGAGGAATCAAACATATCAGTTTTCAGGTATCAGAGAACTAAAAATCACGTCATTGTGTGCCCACCTTTCTGATATGATTGCTGAAGAAAAAAAAATGCATATAAATAAATGTGGTAAAGAAAGCTTATGGTGCCCGGCTATCAAAAGATATCGCATCTGGGGTCTTAAAGGCTTGAAAGTAAAGAAGCAGTCATCTAGCTCAGAAGCAACAAAGCCAACATGGAAGAAGCACACCAGACTGTGTGACCACAAGGTGTCAAAGGGATCAATTATCGGCATCAAAGAATTAAATTTGCATCATCATAAATGAGAGGGAGTACAGATTTGGGAACCAAGCCCTTCTGTACATAATGGGACATCCAGTTACAGAAGGTTCATGGGGAGGAGACAAACCAGTCAAGGTGCAGTTTAGCAATGATGAAACATACCACTTTCCTCTAGTTCTTCAATGCTTCCTCTCCACCACCTCCCCCCCACCCCCAACTAACATGATTCCAATTCTAGCTTACAAATCCAACTAGACCAGAAGATGTATACTGGTACAAATAGGAACTGGAAACATAGAGAATCCAAAATAGATGATTGCTTCAGGACCAGTGGTGAGAGTGGTGATACTGGGAGGGTGGAGGGAATGTGGCAAGAAAGGGTGAACAGATTATAAGGTTCTACATATAACATCTTCTTGAGATATGGACAACAGCGAAGTGGGTGAAGGGAGACATCGGACAGTGTAGGATATGACAACATAATAATAATTTATATATTATCAATGATTCATGAAGGAGGGAGGGAGGGAGGGATCAAAATGAGGTGCTGATATCAAGGGCTTAAGTAGAAAGTAAATGTTTTGAGGATGATGGGGCCAACAAATGTACAAATATGCTTAGCATACAATGGATGGATGGATGGATTATAATGAGTTGTATGATTCCCCCAATAAAATGATTTTTTTACACCCAACTTTTTAGTTAGCAGCCCAATTCAGAACCTACTCTGCCACCAGGGTTCCATTTACTAGCAAGTTCTGACTTAGCATCTGCAATGCAAATTATTGTAGTAATTACTATAATCATCAATTAGGTATCAATCATTCCACCCTATCCAGACATCTGCGAGTTATCCCAGACCTTCATGCCAACTTCTTGTTAGACATTTCTCATAGGCATTCTAAACTCAAGATCTTTCAAACACATTCCATCCCCACCCCTCCACTCCGACCCCAAGAATTTCTTTTCTAGTTACTTCATCAAACTGAACCAATTTCAGCCAACTTTCACCAGTTAGCTTAGGCATTCCAAACCTAAGTCCTGTCAATTCTACCTCTTAAGTGTCTTCTATCTATTGTTATGGCCGATGTTTTGGAACTCTGGACACACATCATTTGCTCAAATTATTGCAAGAATCACTTGCATAGCCTTTCTGCATCTAGCACTACTTCCTCTAGTATAATAGTGACCCACACTATTGCCAGAGCAGTAGTTCTTAAGGCAGAAGTGAAAATATTATTCCTTAATGAACAACTACAAATGGATTCACATCTTTCTAGAATAAAATGTGACGCCCTTAGGCCATTACTCAAGTTCTTTGCAAACCTAGACAAGTTTCAGCTTCCTGTATCCACTGAATTTAACTGGACTTTTGAATAATCCCTGCGAGATTTCATGCACTTATCAAATTCCTCATTTTTTCTTAGGCTGTTTTCCCTCGTTCCTCCTTGATCCAATTCTCTTGTTCTTGAGTATCCAACTCTAAGGTCATTATGTGAACTTCCTAACCCCAAATCTTCCATCTATCCTCTTCTCAGCCTCTCTTGGAAAATTTCCAAAACTCTATCTCAAAAGAGAAAATAAAAAATCTGGAATACTTAATTGTGCTTTTGAGTTGGAGTTTACTTGGGGCAATTAAAAACATCTTGGAGAAGGGCACACTGGGCACAAGTCAGTTTCTTCTCCTAACTTGCAACTCCTTTAAGATCAGAAGTTGTGATGTCTCCTATTTATATGCCCTACAACACATTGAATAAAACAAACAAACAAAAACAAACAAAAAAATAAAACCTACAGTTATTGAATTCAATTATACTCATGAAAAGTCCATGTGTTACAGAAAAAAACAGCTCCTCAGGACTTCCTCGACGCTATTTTGGCAGAAGCAGCCCACCAGGCCATGGCCAGATGTGTCCAACAGGCCAATATTTAAGTTAATAGTGAGACATAATGCATTTGTACCACCAGGGGCCTATCATGTTTTATGAATGAAAAAATTGAAAACTTTTACCAAAAATCATGTAAAACCAAAGAGCAAAATTATAAAACTCAACCTCCAATGACACTTTCCTCTGAGAAACAGATGGTTCCCTTAAAAGGTCAGCTTACTTGAAGCATGAGTGGGCTTTGTCCAACAAGAAGACACAGAGGATAAAAATGAAAACAACTATTCCACACAATATTCATTTCTCATTTCCTGGCCCTCAGTATTCCCTGAGAACAAGAGCAAGCTACTACAAGGATTCAAGGAAAGAAAAATTACATATTGGCAGAGAAATGTCTAGTTTTTCTATTGTAATAATAGACAGCAAAATCTTCATCCAATTTTAAGTGTATTACACTTGAATAGCTCTCCAACTTATCATCCAGTGATGATGGTCTATTTGGGGTGAAAAGGAGGTGAATCTTAATATTTTAGAAGCAAATATGAAGATCTCCCTTCTGGGATGCTCTGATGAAAATAATGACTTCTACACCTGAGGGTGGGGGGAGGTCCACTACACACAGAACCAGGAAGATGGACTTTCAGTCACCATTTTCCTGACTCACTCTAAGGTCTATTTCGATCCATCATCTTCTCTGAGTCACAGATTCTCAATTTTCCACAGACAAATTCCATCAATAACTCATGGACACAAGTTGGAAATTCTTGCAACCTGACTATGAGTTTCAGATTACCTACTACTTTGTGATCTTGGGCAAGATCTTTTGCATCTGTGAGCTCTTTCTTTGAGCAGTCATAAAGTTTGGAAGGGAGGTTTTACCACATGGTTGTAGACCAACCACCTTAACAGTGAAGAAGGCATTGAGGTAGGAAATAATGTACTTGGAGTTACCTTATGAAACAAAAAGCACACATATGAAAGTCCTTGCATGATATCAGTTTTTTTTGAGTCATACAAGCTTGATCTTCAAGCCTATAGTAGAAAACAGAGTCCTCAAAGATTCAGCCAGATAAGGACCTAACTATTGAGAGGCAATAGAAGATTAGAGGTGTCAGTCTTCCACAATAAAGGCAGTAATTGAGAATTCTCAGAAAAAAAGTTTCCAGCTTCTGGAAATTATTCTAATAGTGAGTAGAGAAGCACTATCATCAGAATTTACCAGTTTTTGTAACTTTCCCCAAATTTGTAATTTTGTCACTTATTAGCTCTTTTCCCAGGGTGATTAGCAGTTGAAAAATGATAAAACCAAAAGCTGTATATGTGCCTATCAGAAACAGCAAGACAGCTTGGCACTGGTGAAGGTGACCTCTTATTGCATTGCTGGACAAGCCTAAAAATTAAGGTCCGTGAGCAAGATTCAAAGTAGGCATAAAAAGAGGAAAGGAATATGCATCTACCATGATGACTATCATTGGTCAATAATTACACACCATGCATTTTCCTCATTAATATTTTCAATTAATATTCCTATGATGTAGGTTCTAGTATTGCCGCTACATTTTGAGTACACTGGGACTTAGAAAAGGTTAGAAGTTTCCTAATACTTAAAAATTAAAAACTTCATAAAGTGACAGAGTTGACATTCCATCCAGCAAATTCAAAAAAAGTAAGTAAAAAGATCAGTGGTTGTAAGGGGTTCAGGGAGAAGCAGGATGGATGAACAGAAGAAAACCCAGGGCACTTTTAGGGCAGGGAAACTATTCTATATGATATTGTCAGGGTGGACACCTTACATTTTCCATTGTCGTAATTCACAGACATGCACACCATGAACTTGTAAATTGTAAAGTAAACTCACTGATGTCAATTCCAACTGACAATGCTCCTATACTACAGGATTGAGTAGAATTGTCCTACAGTGTTTTCTAGTGTGCAATCTTCATGGGAGCAGCTGGCAAAATATTTTCTCCCACAGAACTATTGGTAAGTTAGAACCACTGACCTTTCAGTTAGCAGCGGTGCACTTAACCATTGTGTCACACATAGGCACAACTGAAAACCAAACTCAAAGTCATTGAATTAATTCCAAATTATAGTGCCCCTTTGGGAGAGATAGTGGAACTGCCCCATCTGGATTCCAAGGATGAAAACTTTGCAGAAACAGACTACGACACCTTTCTCCTGGAGGTAAACTATTGCTCTTTGAGTGAGCATCCCAGCACTTAACTACTGTGCCTCCAAATCTCCTTCATTGTCTCACAAGGTCTATGTTAAAAAAAAATTTTAAGGCCTACGTTTAAGATAACATCTAAGAGCATAAAAGTGTAGCTATATTTCTGGAATCTGACATCTGCGAACTGTGAGAAAGTTATGTGGACAGGGAAATGAGGGTCTGCCCAAAAGGGACTGAAAGAAATAGACATGAAAACAGCTTAGCACTTGTTCAATTAACCTTGGCTTCTACTATAATGTTACACAAAAGTCAGCTAATCTCCATATAACGAGCTTTGCTTCACAGTGCAGCCTATGTATAGTGTAAAAAAGGTTTTCTTTCCTAGGATCTGGTCAAGGATGAGTGAAATAAGAATTATTAGGATTATTACAGAAAAGGGTATTATGGTTGTGCTTGTGATTATGCTTGTGCTTATGATCCTGTTTAAAAATAGGATTTGTGTTAAGTTAATGAAGTCATACCAGAGTAGAATAGCACATAAGCCTAATTCCTTTTGAGTGGTTTCTTCAAACCGGTGGTAGAGATGTAGAATGACAGACACACAGAGGGAAGATGCTATGTGAAGATGGTGGCAGACAAATCTCAGAGTCCAAGAACACCAAGGATTATTGCAGCCACTAGAAGATAAAGGAAACAAGAACAGCATGAGCACCATTGCTCGATAACAGAACATTGGAGGCTCTGTGAGATATACAAACCTCCCAAATCGATGCAGAAAATCAGTGAAGAGAGTCAGAATCCACACTTATGGTTGTAGATGAATCTTTACTGGGAAAGTCCACATTAATCAACTCATTATTCCTCACAGATCTGCATTCTCCAAAAATATCCTGCTCCTTTCCATAGAGTTAAAAAGACTGGTGGAACGATCTCAAGTTTTATGGAGTTCCGTTATTACTCACATTAGTGAGTACTCCAGGACTTTGGAGATAAGAGTGGATGAGCGTAGCTGCTGGCAGCCTTTTATCAGTTACCTTGATAGTGAAGTTGAGGACTACTTAAATGCAAACTCTCAAGTGTAGAGATAGCAGATGCCTCACAACAAAGTGCATTGTTTTTACCCTTCATTGCTCCTTCAGGACAATAGACTTAAGCCACTGGCTAGTGGGTTAATGAAGCGCTTGCATGAAAAAGTGTGTGTGCCATTCAACTTACTGCCAAAACAGCCTTACTCAGTTTAATATGCAAAAGAAACCCAAGACACGAAATTAAAATACAAGAATTTCCAGAAGCAAATGATGAAGATAACAACATAGTTAAAATGATAAAGGACAACTTACCATATATATTGGAGCATAAGCCAACCTCAATAACAGCTGAGACACCTAGTTTTACCACAAAAACTGCATTCAAAATATGCTGAACCACTATGGAATCCAATTTGGTGGTATCTAAAACAGATGGAAATTGATCTACCATAAGACACAGCAATCCCCCTGCTGGGCATATACCCAGAAGAGGCAAGAAACAAATCGCAGCCAAACATCTGTGCTCCATGTTCATCACAGCACAGTTCACAATTGCAAGGAGTTGGAAACAACCCAAATTTCCATCAATAGATGAATGGATTAAAAAACTGTGGCACATACACACACTGGAGTACTATGCATCCCTAAAATGTAGTGATGAACTCATGAAGCATATCACCACATGGGAAGGAATTGGAGGAAATTATGCTAAGTGAAGTAAACCAAGCACAAAAGGACAAGAGCAACCTGAGCCTGCTGAGATAAGCTTAAAAATGTAAAAGGAGCATAGGGAAAAAGCTACTGTATACAAACATTCCTGGGGTGAGGTCCAGGTAGGATGGTAGAGGCCAGACCTAATCCAGGGATACATATGGTAGCCAACTAAAATGGAGGGAGGAAAAGAGAACAAAAAGGCATGGGAAACAGGGCACTAATGCATTCACTGGGAGGGTATTGTTTATGTCTCAGCAAAGAAAAAGGGACCAGACATCCGCCCTGTGTTCCAACATGTGAATGCAACATACCAGCATGAAGCAGGGACCATAGAGATGTCTGAGACGTTGGTCCCCCTCCCAACTACATAGGCAGTCTCCTTCCCCCACCCCCGAAGAATTTACATCAGTGGACAGCACTGAAGCTGTCGTTGAGGAATAGGGCTCAGAGCACACGGGAGCAAATGAAAGGGGAAGAAAAGAGAGTGGAGCACATCCTGACCCCCTAAGTCTTGAAGATGATACCCCTGCTCAGGTAGCCAACACATATGGCTGGCCCCAACTATGAGACAGGATATCCCTCACTGACCCATAACCCTACTGGAGACGCCTTGTGAGAATTGTGCCCGATCTGACCGCACCACACCTAGGCAAAACACTAATGGAATGCAGCACAGCAGCGAGGGGAGCAGAGCCAGGAAGTCCTGAGGAAGTACCAAAAATAGACTTTGGGGCCAGGGCGTGGCACCCCATCAGATTTGAAAAGCACTCCTAAAGGTCAACAAACAGACCTTGAACTATATACAGGTTTTTCTTTTATTGTCATTTTGTTGTTGCTGTTTTGTTTTGTTGCTTTGATTTGCCCTGTCTCGATTTTTGGTGCACATTATTATGTCTGCAGTTCTATCAAGAAAAGATAGGAGGAATAAACAATCTGGAAGGGAAAACAACAGGACCAATGGTTCCAGGGGGACATGGGATATGGGAAAACAGGGGAAAGGAAGAGGGTGTTAACAAATCCAGGGACAAGGGAACAGCAAGCGATCCAAAATCAGTGGTGAGGAGGGTGTAGGAGGTTTGGCAGTTCTTTCTCAGGGGCACGGTGGCTGAGAGGAATTACTGAAACCCAAATGAAGGCTGAGCATGAGAGTGGAACAAGAGAAAAGTAAAAATAAATAGAGGAAACAACTAGGAAGCAATGGGCATTTATGGAGGTATACATACAGGCATGTACATATGTAAATATATTTATATAAGCAAATAGATCTAGGTGCATATATATATAAATACATATGTTTTGTATTGCGGTAGCAGATGAATATTGGGCTTGTACTCAAATACTCTCTCAATGCAACAACACTTTGTTCTGATAACCTGGCATTCCATGATGCTCACCTTCCCGACATGATCACTGAAGACAAATTGGTTCATAAGGAAATGTGAAGAAAGCTGATGGTGCCAGCTACCTAAAGATAAAGCATCTGGGGCTTTAAAGGCTAGAAGTAAGCAAGCAGCCATCTAGCTCAGAAGCAACCGAGCCCACTTGGAAAAAGCACATCAGCCTGTGTGATACAAGATGTTGAAGGGATGAGGTATGAGGCATCAAAGAACAAAAAATCATAGCATTGTGAATGAGGGTGAGTGCAGAGTGGTGACCCGAAGCTCATCTGTAGGCAACTGGACAAGTATTTACAGAAGAGTAATGAAGGAAAAGACAAAGTAGCCAGGGTGTAATATAGCAATGATGAAACAAACAGCTTTCCTCTAGTTCTTTAATGCTTCCTCATCACCAGCACCCCACTATCATGATCTCAATTCTACCTTACAAATATAACTAGACCAAAGGAGGTAAACTGGTACAGATCAGGAACTGGAAACACAAGGAATCCTGGACAGATAAACCCCCCAGGACCAATAATGACAGTAGTGATACCAGGAGTACAAGGGGGAGGTGGGGTGCAAAGGGGGAACCAATCATAAGGATCTACATATAATCCCCTCCCGGGGGGGATGGACAACAGAAAAGTGGCTGAAGGAAGACGCCGGGCAGTATAAGACATGAAATAATAATAATAATTTATAATTATCAAGTGTTCATGAGGGAAAGAGATGGGAAAGGGGGGGGAATCGAGGAGCTGATAACAAGGGCTCACGTAGAAAGAAAATGTGTTGAAAGTGATGATGGCAACAAACACACAAATGTGTTTCACACAATGGATGGATGAATGAATGGATTGTGATAACAGTTGTATGAGTCCCCAATAAGATTATTTTTTTTACTGTGCTGAAAACTTGGGTCATACATGAGTATATACAGTACCATTTACTGTGCTAGGTAGTAATACTATCATCGAAGTAATGGCAAAAGTATCAATCTGAGTTAGTTCCACTTGGGGTGTTTCTGAAGTTGAAAATGATGAACATTGTGAGATATATGTTGATAAGAATAAACATTCGGGACTTGAAAGATGTCACTACCAATGTACACCATGAGAATTACAGAAGCAGAAACCTGGCAGCTGTGACTTAAGGAGTACATAACAACCAGAACAAAGGGCAGTTTAGAAAGAGTCCTTTGGCACAAATGGAAGTAAAAAGAAAAGATCATGGAGCAGAGATGAAGGAGATGGAGGTAAAAAAGGGAGCAGATATTTGAGATGAAGGTCAAAAATATTTTTTGAAAATTGAAGGACCCTGAAATTTAGCTCCAATGACATCAAGTGCAAATGGAAAAGAATTTGAAAACACAGCAAACGGACCTACAGGGAAAACCTCTTCATGAGTCTGAGGGTGAGAAAGCAAAGTAGGAAGCTTAGACTAGAAGCACAAAATACTTTGAAAAACTGGAGGGGGCGGGCAAAAAGAAAGAGAAGATCTCTTAAGTCCTCTGTTGATCACAGTTTCTTATGAGTTGCCAATACACCAGCTTGGATATCAGTGTTTGTGGGATCCATTTGACCAATTTGTTCCAATTTTATCCATAATGGTGGAGTTAACAACATGACCAAAATGTTCTTGTTCTTGATGGAGATTAAAATGCCTTGAATTGTCCTGTGTGACTGTGGTCATAGAGAGTAACCACCCTAAGTACCTTTCCTACTTTAAAAAAAATTAAACAGATGTTTCAATATAATGCAAGAAAATATAATACTGTGGTACAGTCAAACTTTGGTTGTTTGAATGTTTATAGGTTATTCAAAAATAAAAGAACACTGGAAGGTTTTCATTGAGGATAAATTGCCATAATATTATACTAACTATGTTTCTCTGTGATAATTATAACGTATATTTATCTATGCTGCAAACATGTCCATGAATGAGGAGGGATATATAAGGGGAAAAGTAATGAAAGATTTCTTATGAAAATTTCTTAGCATAATCAAGCACATTTAGAAAACAAGTCACTGAACCTGAAAGATAAGAATCACAGTTTGGGAGGTCACTAAAGTCAACAGGTATAACATAGTACATAAAGAAAGCATTTCACATTCTCTTTTAGACAGTAGGGGTCTTCATGGACTCTGAGTGGCCATCTAAAGTGAATCTACTGACTTCTCCGCTTACAAAGCCAAGAGTGAATAAAATAAAAGTGCATGGAGAAAAATTAGTCCAATGGTCCAACACACTGCACGAACCTCAGCCAGCATGATCCTGAGACCAAAGAATTAGATGGTTCCTGACATCACTATCAATTGTTCTAATACAAATCACATTAGAGGGTCCTATACAGTGAGATTAAAAAAAAGTGGAGCAGAACTCAAAATCAACAAAAGGCCAAGCTTCTTGGTTGGGGAGAGTCTGGTGGAACCCCTAACACTAGGCCCTCCATCACTCTTGAATCCTAGAAATGGAAAAAGTCAAATAATGAAAAGAGTCAAACAGTAGAGAGAGTTGCACTTCTTAGGATACTCAGCTCTTTGAGATCAAAAGGGCAGATTTACCCACAGACAAAATTCAATAAGGAAGAGGAAGGAGGGGAAGCATGGGAATGGGAAGTAGAGGGAGGAAGTGGAATAAAGAAAGTTTCATTGTGTGTCTTGCAATGACTTGAAAGAAAATGTGACTTATTGAAGGGAAAGTAAAATTGTTCTCTAATCCCTTGCCCAATCTACAATTTTAAAAAAATGAAACCTCCTCCCTCACAGCAATGCAAACTGGTTCCAGATTTAATTAGAATAAAGAGTAATGTATTAAATATTTACTCTCCACTTTCCATGACTTTTCTGCCAGCAAACAGCACACTATTCTTACCTGAACGCTTAGCAAAGAGGATGTAAATCCATGACACCCACGTTCCCTCAAGTTATCAATTCCTTGTTCATTTTTCACATCTTCCCACTTTACAACTCAGCGCATGCCCCAGTTTTTCAACATCAGATCACACTTGCATTCCATTCCCATTCTAACTTTAGAGCTTTTTCTTCTTCTCATTCTTGTCTGTCTTCTCAAATTCTCACGTATATTTCCTCCTTCACAGAGTTTTACAAAGACCATTTCAGCTCTTTAACATAGAAAAAGATACTATTAAAAGTTTCTGTAAAAATATCAAGATAATTTCTTCTCAGGAAACTGGGGGAAAAAAAGAAAAGAAACAAATAATAATGTTAAGTGTAGGCGGGAAATGAAAAGGCATATTTTCTGTGGTGGGGGCGGGAGAAGGCCATAGCCTTTCTCGAAGAAAAAACCTTTTGTTCATAGCAAATTTTTTTCAGCAATTCTTTTTGTTCAGTGTCCCAGCAAGAAATGCCTGTATGGATGATTGAGGAGGTATGCATGCACAAGGATGTTCACCACAGCATGGTTTAGAATCATGAAACTTGGAAATCATCTAAATGTCCCCTCAGGAGGCTGTGGGTAACGTGTGTTTGTCACAGGAGATGTTGTTATTTGCTGTTCTTGAATTGGCCCCTTATGCATGGCAAGCCCAGGCACAGCAAACGAAACACTTCTCAGGCCATCCTCATGATCAGTAACAGAATGATAGTTGTGACACAAAGGGTACTGAGTGACTGATTTCCCAAAGGATACCACTATTCTGTTCCCCTGAGTCTACCTCCGCCTGGAAATTCTGCTGAAAGGCTTTCAACGCCGTAGCAATATGTTAGTCTTCCCTAACAGGTAGGTGCCATGATGCACATTGACCAGAAATTGAATGCTGGTCTCTCACATGGAGAATGGAAATTCTACCATTGAACCATATTACACACCAATTTAACATAAGGGTCTATCCATGGAGTGATAGAAACTTATCCAATCTGTAAGGCTAAGTGAAGACAATGAAATTCAGGTCACATTTAATATAATACTGTTTGTTGTTGTTAAGTGCCATCAAGTTGCATCCGACTCAGAGCCACTCTGTGAACCAGTGCTGTCTTTGAGCCCTTTGTTAGAGCCACCATGTCAGTCACCTCGTCAAGGGTCTTTCTCTGTCATGCCTTTGTGCCAAACACGATGACTTAGAAGAAGGAAGAGGTCACTACTTTCAGAGGGATTAGCCACTGAAAACTTCATGAACCGCTCACAGAATAGTATGCATAAACCCAACCTATGTGATAATTTGTATGAATATATAAGCGACTAAAAACAAATCTGAATGACCATTTTCAACTGCTAACAGTTATTATCTCAAGGGAAGAAGCTGGAATTGAGGACAGGGAGTCAATGGGAATTTTATTTTTACTTGTTCCTTAAAACATGCAGGCACCCTTGCGGTATGATATTTAATCAGCTGGTAAACGGTCATCATTTGAACCCACGGACAATGATGTGGAAGAAAGACTTAGCAGTCTGTTTCCTTAACAACTGCAGTCTCAGAATCTCCTGGGGGCAGTCCTTGAGGGCTGCTTTGAGTCAGAGACAACTAGACAGTTTGGGGCATTTTTAGCAAAGATGCACCTATTTTAAGATATCACAATTTTAGATGAATAGGGACTGATGCTTTAAACCACAGCACCATATTCTTCTTTACCTCTGAGCCAAGGAGAAGTCACTGATGCACTCATTTTCCACCTTGATGTCTGGGCTGTTGACTGAAGAATCCAAATTTTGGCATCTTTGAAAAAATGAAGGAAATGAAAATATTAATTTAGGACAATGTCTAGCTTCCCACTTGGAGTCCTAATACCCCCATACTGACTTCTTCCTTACAAATAAAGAACCATTATTTATTGAGCAACTATTATGCCCCAGTCACTCTTCTAGATGACATATGGGCATTGTCATGTTCAATCCCCAGAGGCAACCTTCTGGATAGATGTTCTTATATCCATTTTACAAATGAGGAAACCGAAGACCAGAAGGATTAAGTAGATTTCCCAAAGTCACACAGCAGACAAGTCATCAGATTTGTATCCTGGCAAGGTGAAGCCAGAACATACACATAAATCATTCCATCCCCTGCCTCTTATTTATCATGCTGTGGCACACATTGATGTTTTCCTCCTCTGTATGTCTGCTTGTCTCTAGTAGATGATAAGCTTCTTTAGGTGCTTAGTTATATTTGAGTGCTTAGTAATATGTCAGGCATTCATCTAAGTCTATAATGTGCACCGATGTTATATTACCTGACAATACACCTGGGGGAGGGGGGCAGTCTAGAGATCCACAGTAAAAAAGTGGTGGAACTGAGAGCTAATTTCACAAAACCCTATCCAGAATCCCCCAAGGATATGAATTGTGACTTACTTCTCTGGTCCTCTTTGCCCCCAGAGCCTAGTAAATTCCTAAAGGTATGTTTGATGGATGGATTAATAGACAAATAAATGAAATAATTCTCTCTCCACTATAAAAAGCCATGAGTCAAGTGAATACAGCCCTCAGGGGGCTTAACAATAGAGATTGGTGTGTTTGGAACTAACATAAGACATCTAACTGCCACCTTGCCCTCAGTGTAAAGGCAAATATTCTAGAGCTGCAGTATCACGGAAAACGCTATCAATGAAGAATCAGCCTCTTTCTTGCTCTTTGTCTGTCTATCTATGTCTCTCAATCATCAGCGCCAACAGAGGTCATTTGGTCCGTAGCAGCTGACTGAGTCGGAGCTAAGAGAACTATGAAAAAGGAAATGATCCACATTGCCTGACTCATTCTAAAGGCTATTTAACCATGGGGAGCCCAAACTTAATGTGGGAATGATTGTATGATTCTTCCTGAAATGATTGAACTATTGATTTGCATGCTTTGCAAATTATGTGCCAATAAAACTGTCGGGAAAATATAATTAAATGATCCAGAAAAAAATGACATCCTGATGCTGACTTTTCCCAGTTGGATTTTGTGGCAGTCACTTAATCTGGCATCAATTTGAGGATTATGAGTGTAGGGGTGGAGTCTAGCCTGTCAATCTGGAGAGAGCCAATGAGACCTCTGTGTGGGCATGAACCTCCTCCTGAGAATTCTGGGAAATGTGGTAATTCCTCTTTGGAGGCCGAGACACTATCTTTCGGCTCATTCCCTTGGAGACACTCGACTGACTAGGCTCACTTCCTGTGAGACATCCCTGAGGAAAAATCACATGGACCCACCCTGATGCAGCCCTGGGTGCTGAGAAGCTATGCAGAGGCCTCTGCCACCACTGAGATGCTTACCACATTACTGGATTCAAAGACTTTCTACCCACTGGCCTGTGATCTTCTACATTCAACATCAATGCATGTGTTTTGGGAGTCTGAAGAGGACTTTATAGATTGCTATCAGACATATAGACTAATATTGGACTTATGAACTTGATCTGAACTGGGCTGGGATATTTTCTCACTGTTCAATTCCTCTTGTATATAAATCTCTCCCTTATATGCATTTGTGTGTTTATGAATTTTATTTCTCTAATCTACCTGGGCTAACACAGATTTCTTGTGCCCATGATTCAATAACACTTTTGTTCAAGATCACCTCCTTGATCCCAGGGTGAGGGAAACAAAAGAAAGAGCAAGCTCCTGCATACCTTTTGAAGTCAGTGAGACAGAACTCTCAGAAGTCCTCTCAGCACTTTTCTGGGAGCCACTAGAGAGAAGGAAACTTTCTGATCCTGGAAGAGGGGATGAAAGTTTGATAAAAGTTGTTGTAAAAATTGTTATGTTTGTACTGAGTGATGGGATTCTGGGATCTTTGTATAGTTATCTCCACTTTTCTGTATTTCAGGCTTTCTTCAAAGATTTCAGTTGAATTGGGCAACATAGAAACAACCACAAATGTGTTCTAAAATGATAACTTGAAAGTAAAATAATAATAATAATAATAATAATAATAATAATAGATTATTGTGTGACTACTCAGGGTAAACCTAAAATAGATTTATCACATTCTACATTGTAGAGATATTTAATTTATGATGGCTTCATTGAGGCAGCAGAAACTATGAAGAAGCTAACCCAAGACTGGTTTTCAATATTCCTTCCTCAAAAGACGAAGGTGCCCTGGCACTGGCAAGGATCATACACTGGGCTACAGCCACAAGAGCAGCAGTTTGAACACAGCAGCTTGTACCCGCCCATGCCTCAATGGGAGAAAGAGGAGGCTTCATATTTCAGCAAAGAACTACAGCCTCAGAGACCCCAACGGCTGTTCTACTCTGACCCTTCATGCCATGCATGGTCAGAATGTTTTCAATGGCAGGGATGGAGTCCCTCAAAAGAGGAAGTTAAAACATGTGGGAGTCTTGACTGTACATCCTGAACAAAGGAGCTAATAACTCAGAAAGTGGTATAAGTCGAGGATTATGAAAGTTTCATTTTTGACTCTTTTTTTCTTTTTTGGTGGGGGGGGGGGCACCACTGCTCTCTGGTGGGAGGGGGAGGTCTATCCTTGCTCCTAGAGAGCTGCTGCTGGATGTGAACCGCCAAGCCAGTGGGCCGCAGTCCCGCACTCAACCACTACACCACCGGGACTCAGCCCCTGAAAGTTTCATTTTTAAAAAGAAAGAAAACAGAAGAAATTAAAAAGAGAAACAAGGATTACAAGCAGTTCCACAAAAGGCGATATCTGGAGGTGCCTAGAAGGCTTTTGCTTGACTAATCGCGCACTCATGTTCAGGCTGCCATCTGAGTGGGAAGAATCTAGAGCCTGGCCCCAAATAACCTTTCCCGTTTCTTCAATCGCATCTCCTGCAAGACTATTAGGAGATCAAGTGCAGAACCAAAACTGCTGACTTTTAAAAGGAATAAATAAAAAACACTTAGAGGGTAAAAAGCAGGGGGAACTATAAATAAAAGATAAGGTCAGAATTCGGGGGAGGGTAGCATGAAAAAAAATCATTGCTCTAATTTTCCCTCACAAATACACAAAAACAGTACTGACTTTAAGGGAGCAAGGGGGGTAAATAGGGCACTTCGGACAGGCAAGAAGCATCAATGAGTCATGCAAGAAAATTGATTTTCCCACCACCTCTGAATATCCCCTCCCCCAGCCACATAGACCACTGGCTGTTGTGAACTGGGATACTGGCTCTTCGAAAACAGCTTAACTGTACTTCCCCAACAGTGACTTCTAGTGACCACAGATCCTGCAGAACCCCAAGCTTCTTCCTGAAAATAAACTTGGTATACCTCCCTAGAAAACCATTTGGAGCATGTCAGCTCATCTTCTAAGCAGACACAGTTTATTGCAAGCCTATGGCTAATTTCCACAGAGCGCCTGTGCAGTGAAGTGTGCTCTCATCACTCTACCTGGCTTTCTGCACACACCATAGCACAGACCTCTGAAATCAGCAGAGGAGACCTCAATGAGTCCATTCAGGTCTGTCAGTTCCCTATTTTAGATAGTGCCATGGATGCTGACAATCCATGGTGTGCTAAGAAACAGGCATTTTCAGTTGATGCGGCCCCCACAGCTAGCATACAACAGGAGAGGCTCTGATAGCATTAAGGCAGAAATCCCAGCACGTCTGTTTGCAACATTTCAATCTCTCTCTCTCTCTCTCTCTCTCTCTCTCTCTCTCTCTCTCTCTCTCTCTCTCAGACACTAGCGCCTATCATCCTGCTGTGAAGTGCTACTGAAGGGCCAGGGCAGCGCAGTCTACTCCTGCAGTCAGCACTGTCTCCCTGTGTATTTCAGAGGCTGTAGCCTCTGAAACCAACAGGACAAATCACTCCTGGTGTCAATTAGGAATAGTTTGTCCTCCCATCCAGTTTACTCTGATAAGTGCTGACTGAAGCTACTGTAGGTTAGGAAGTGGAGATGACAATAATTCACCTAGGGGTTCTGATAGCAATGAGGCAGACCTCCATGAGGATCTGCCCAGAATGTGATGTGCTCTCCTCCACTTGGCAATCTTTGGTCTCCAGGTTGCACAAAATGCAATGGAAGATCTCAACAGTGCAACTTTCTCTCATAATTATCACTCTGCCTACTTCTTTGTGTATTTTGCAGATCAGACCTTGAAACCAGGAAGACAGAATCAAGATCCATTTGTGCCTGTCTATTCCCACTTACAGCTAGCACCGAGCACTGTTGAAGGCAGCTATTTTGTGCTAGGGAGCAGGCAGTTTGAGGGATGTCTACCCCACAACCAACAGAGGATGAGGTGGGCCCAAAGAGCAACAAGGCCGTCTTCCTCAGGGGTCCGCTTAGAGTGGGATGGCCTCTTTCATCTGGCATCCATCAGCTGCTGAACTGATACAAATTCTTCCAGAGGTTTTCGGAAGCTAAGTCAGGAGGTGGAGTATCTATGTAGAGATTGCTGCCTCAAACATCACAGAGCCAGTTCAGCTCTGATGAAACAAGACATATTTTGGAAGAGATCTCTTCTAGAGAATGCTAGCTCTTACTACAGAAAGCTAAGAAAGTCTCCCTGTCCCTCACTTCGATTCTATTAGTGTTTGCTTTACGTATTTAAATACTTTGATGTTAGGTACATAAATACGAGATGTTTTCTAAAAATTTGTGCAAAAAAAATCCCATTATCTTTTATAAAAAAATCATTTTATTGGGCCTCTCCCAGCTCTAATAACATTCCACACCTCACTTGTATCAAGCATATCCATGATCTCTTCCTATATATGTTCTATCATGCTTTTGAGCTCATCATCATATGTATGATGGTCAAATCTCAATTAATTAACCCTTTACCACCATATAATGTTCATCTTTATCCCTTGTGAAGAATGTTTCAAGGATTATATTATTTGATGATAATATTGCCATTCCAGTTATCTTTTGGTTATTGTTTGTATGGAGTATTTTTTGTTTATGTTTTTCCCTAATTCTTTAATTATGCTCATTCTTGCTTGACATTTGTCATACGGTTCATTTCTTCCCATGATTTGATCTTTTCTAGATAATCTTTCACTCCCCTTTTGGTTTTCATTTGACAGGTCTTTCCTTCTCTGATCTTAGTGTCTCTTGTAAATATTTTTGTGGATATTGCTTGTCGTGAAGATTTTTAAGGGTTTTATCAGTATCACCCAGTTTCTGGTGGTTCCCTGGCATTGCTTTCTGCAAAAAACTCTTAAGAGGGCCTTTGTTTCCTGTTGCTTCCCCCCCCCCCCTCTTTATATTGCAGCTCCTTCTCCATCTTGGTTTGCCTGAGATTCAAAAGAGACAGATCTCATTTTTCAACTTTCAGTCTCCCTCAAACACACAAGAGAATATGCTGTGGTCAGTCTGACCCCGCACATTCTGGAAAGATAGAACGTATGAACTAATCTTTTCACCAGGGATACTTTCCCCTCTCTAGGGTTACATAGGTCTTCCATCTTCTGTTTCTGCAATATTTTTTAGTCAGAAACACCAAGCTCAAAGTCTTGATAAAGTTTAAAAAACTGAAAGCATACAAAGTATTTTCTCTGATCACAATGAAGTCAAGCTAGAACTCATAGAAGAAATCTGAAAAATACATAAATGTATAAGATAAAAAATACACTATTAAACTACCTATGGCTGAAGGAAGAAATGAAAATAATTTCTTAGAGTAAAATAAAGCTGAAAGAAAAACATAGCAAAACTTGTGGGATGCAATGAAATCACTACTCAGGGAAAAGCTTAGAGCAATAAATGCCAACCTTAAAAATGAAAAAGAAAAACTCTCAAATGGCCAAATTATTTGACAACTTAAGGAACCAGAAAGAGAAAGGTAAATTAAGCACGAACTTACTTGGAGGAAAGAAATAACAAATATCAGAGCAGAAATAAATAAAAAAAATTAAAAGAAAAATAATAGGGAAAATCACATGTTGATTCTTTGAAAAGTCCAATAAAATGAAGAGACTGATGAAACTGACCAAAAAAAAATAAGAGAAATGATTCAATTAATCTAAACAAGAAATGAAAAAGTAGACATTACAACTGACCAAAAAGGAATAGAGAATTTTGATAATATTAACAATTATGGAGCACGAGACTGGAAAGCCTTGGTAAAAGTGGGTAAATACTCACAATCTACCCAAATTAACAAGAGACAATATAATATCTCAATGGATCCCCCTAAGTAAAGAGAAGTAGAGAGATCAAATCAGTCATCAAAATTCCCCCTTCCCCATAAAAATAAAGTCCAAGACCAGATAGCTTTACTTGAGACCCTATCAAACATTTGGAAAATATTTGACACTAATATTCTTTTAACCATTGGTTCTCAAACTTCTTTAGCCCTTTTCAGGGGGAGGGGATGCAAGATAAAAACCCCCTTAGTGTCTTCCCCCATGGAAGTTAAAATCACTTGTGCTGTAGCCCATAATCCAGGACAAAGTATAGGTATCTGCTTTTGCAGGCCACCTGGATCATTCCAGCAACCCATAGGAAATGGTGTCACCCAGTTTGTGAAATAATGATCTAAAATCTCCCCAAATATAAAGAAAGATGAATTAAATATTTTCTATTTCATTCTATGAAGTAAACATAAGCTTGATATCAAGCCAGACAAAGACACCATAGGAACATGCATGCCAATATCATTTAAGCATATAGATGTAAAAGGGCTCTGCAAAATACTAGGAAACAAAATCTAATCATATATTAAGAGTCATAAGCCATGACTAAGTAAGCTTCGTTCCAGAAATACAGGTATGGTTCACCATTAGAAAAATCATTTGCTGAACCCTGGTGGCATAGTGGTTGTGTGTGGGACTGTGGCCAACTGGCTTGGCGGTTCAAATCCAGAAGCAGCTCACCAAGAGCAAGGCTGGGCCTCCCACTCCCAACAGGGGGCAGTGATGCCCCCCAAAAATAAAAAAAAGAAAGAAAAGAAAAGAAAGAATAATCATCCAACATAGCATACTACATAAATAGATGAAAGGAAGCAAAGCATATGATCTTCTCTGTGGCTGCAGAAAAAAAGCATTTGAGAAAATACAACATTGTGTCTTAAAGAAAATGCCAAAGAAACTGAAAAAGATAGGAAAGTTCACAATTTGACTAAGGGCATACATGAAAAGGAATTTCCTCTTAAAATCAGGAATAAAAAAGGGGGCTTGCTCTTACCACCTCTATTCAATTTTATATCGCAAGTCCTAGCCAGATTAATAAAATAAGAAACAAAATAAACATTCAGATTGGAAAAGAAGAAAAATTTTCCTATTCATGACTGATATGATCATATGTCTAGAAAATCTCAAAGAGTGCACAAGAAAATAATAGAAATAATGAAAAAATGACCAAAGGGGCAGGGTACAAAATCAACAAAGTTCTTCTAGGTGAAAACTGAAAAGGAAGTTAAGGAAACAATTCAATTTACAATGATATCTAATAGGATAAAATACTTAGGTATAAACCTAACCAAAGACATGAAAGGTATATATAGTGACATTTGAATGGCTGCAGAAAGAAATTAGATATCAAATAAATGGAAAGATAGTCTACACTCATGGATTGATAGACATACAATTATAAGATGCCAATACCAAGCAATCATTTGAGATTCAAGGAAATCCTAATCAAAAGTTCAACAGTCATCTTTACAGAAGTAGAGAAACCCATCTTCAACTATAGATGAAATGACAAGATGCTCTGACTAGCTAAAGAAATATTAAAAGGACAATAAAGTTGTGAGACTCACACTTTTTGGTTTCAAAATATTCTGTATAGCTACAGTAATCAAAACAGTCTTTTACCAATGTAACAATATACATATGGACTAATGGAAGAGACTTGAGAATCTGGAATAAAATTCACACAACTCTGATTTGTAACAAGGTGCTAAAATGGCTTATTGAAGAAAGAAGAGCCTGCAATAAATGGAGGTGGAATTTTGGAATTTCCACATGCTGACACGGCAAAGAGCACCAAGACTCACACCATACATGAAAACAAACTCAAAATAGACTAAATATCTCATTACAATAACTAAAAGCAGAGAATTCTTAGAATAAAAAGCATTGGACAGTGCAGTCTGGCCTAGCTTTCAACAATAAATTTTCTATTATAATGAAAAAACACGTATCTGAAAGACAAACTAAATAAATGGGACCTTGCAAAAATTTAAAAATAAATATTCATCAAAAGATTTTATGAAAAAAGGCAAGCTACAGAGAAAATGTCTTTTTTTAAATTACATTTTATGGGGGCTCAGACTCATCACAATCCATACATCCAACCATTTTGTCAAACCATATGTATGTCTATTGCCATCACCATTCACAAAACATTTTCTATCTACTTGAGCCCTTGGTATTACCTCCTCATTTCTCCCCCTCCATTCTCAGTCTCCCCTCCCTCATGAACCCTTGAGTATTTATATATTATTTTGTCTTATCTTACACTGTCAGACATCTCCCTGCACTCTCTTTTCTGTTGTCCACCATCCAGAGAGGAGATTATATGTAGATCCTTGTTCTTGGCTCCCCCTTTCTACCCCACCTTCCCTCCACCCTCGCAGTGTCACCACTCTCACTACTGGACCTAAGAGATTCATCTGTCATGGATTCCCTGTGTTTCCAGCTCCTATTTGTACCGGGGTACATCCTGTGGTCTAGCTGGATTTGTAAGGTAGAATTGTGATCATGATGGAGAGGAGGAGAGGAGGAAGCACTTAGGAACTAGAGGAAAATTGTATGTTTCATCTTTGCTACACTGCACCCTGACTGACTTGTCTCCCCCCGCCCACCCCACAGTCCTTCTGTAAGAGGATATCCAGTTGCTCGCTGATGGCCTTTGGGACACCTCTCTCCACTCCCCCTCATTAACAATGATATGATTTTTGTTCCTTGGTGCCTGATACCTGATCCCTTCAACACCTTGTGATCACATAGGCTGGTGTCCTTCTTCCAGGAGTGCTTTGTTGCTTCTGAGCTAGACAGTCACTTGTTTACCTTCAAGGCTTTAAGACTCCAGATGCTATATCTCTTTTATACCTGGGTACCTCAGCTAGAAAATGTCTTTTAAAGCATATACTTGACAAGAATCTAATAACCAAAATATATGTGGAACTCCAGCCACTTAACAACAAAAAAGAACAAATGAAACAATCATAAAACAGGCAAAAGAAGAAAGCAAATAGAAATTTCACCAAAAAAGGTAATCAATTGACCGCCAAACTCATGAAAATATAGTCAGCATCATTATGCATCAAAGAGATGCAAAGCAAAACCAAAATGAGAGATAATTTCATACCAACCAGAATGGTTAAGATCAAAAGAAAAGAGATACAATATTTAGTAAGCTATAGTTTCTGCTTACATTCTTTGGACACCTTGTCAAGAGAAAGCAATCCCTAGAGAAGGACATTATGCTTTGCAAAGTCTAGGAGCATATTTGGTAAAGAGGAATGTCATCATCAAGATGGATTGACATGTGGCTGCAACAGGGGGCTCAGGCAAAGGAAAAATTGTGAGCATGGTACAGGTCCATATAGTGTTTCATTCTGTTATGTATAGGGTAGCTATGGATAGCTGCTTGATGGCACCTAAGACCATCAGTCAAATGTATTAAAAAAAATGTGGTATAAACATAAAGTGGAATACCACTCAGTTGTTAGGACAAATGAAGCTTTGATTCATGCTATGATATGTATAGAACTTTAAGACAGTATGCTTAATGAAATAAGCCAATCACAAAAGGACAAATATTGTGTGACTTTACTGATATGAAAAGACAAATACCAACAAACCCAGGAACAAGTGAACAATAAGAGTTCTAAAATTGATGGACAGGTGGGCATAGAATGCCTGGTGGGAGTTGATCAAGCACAATGTAGCCGAGAGAAAGAACTAAGCATCAAATGAAGGGTGAACATGAAGGTGGAACAAGAGGAAAGTAAAAAGAAATAAAGAAGTAGGATGCAAAAGGTAATTATGAAGGTAGAAAAATAGGCATGCACATATGTAAATATATGGTTATATTAATGGGGATATAGATCAATATACATGTATTTAAATGTAAAGTATTAAGGTAGCAAAAGGGCCTGTGCCTCTACTCAAGTACTCCTGCAACAGAAGAATACTTTGTTCTAATAACCTGACATTCTGTGATGCTCTTTCCCAACAAGATTGCTGAAGTTAAAATTGGTACACAGGTAAATTCAGTGAAGAAAGCTAAGGGTGTCCAACTATTAAAAGATATAGCATCCGGGGTCTTAAAGTCTTGAAGTTAAACAAGCAGCCATCTGGAAGAGAAGCAAGAAGCTCACATGGAAGAAGTATATTAGTCTGTGTGGTCATGAAGCGTACACGGAATTAGCCAGCAGGCATCAGAAGACCACAAACAAACAAATATATTGATACAAATTACCAGAATCAGAGAGGAGACCCAAAACCCATCTGTAGACAACTGTACATTCCCTCACAGAAGGGTCACAAGAAAATAATGAGTCAGCCAGGGTGCAGCATAGCATCAACAGTACACAGAATATTCCTCTAGTTCTTTAATGTTTCCCCCAACATGATGGCCACAGTTCTACCTTACAAATCAAGCTAGACTGGAACATGTAAAATGGTACAGATAAGAGCTCTTGACATATACAGAATCCAGGATAGAGAAACCCCTCAGGAACAGTAGTGGACGTAGCAATACCATGAGGGTGGGGAAAGGGTGGGGAAGAGAGGGAAAAAATGGGGAAAGGTCTACAATGACTGACATATAGCCCACCCCACAAGGGGATAAACAATAGAAACATGGGTGAAGGAAAACATTGGATAGAGTAAGATATGAAAATAATAATACTTTACAATTTATCAGGGATCCGTCCATGAGGGTGGGAAGGGGGAGGAAGAGGAACTAATATCAAGGGTGTAAGAAAATATTTTGAAAATGGTGATGGCAACATATGTACAAATGAGTTTGATACAACTGATGTATGGATTGTTACAAGAGCAATAAGAGTCTCCAATACAATGATTTATTAACTTAAAAAGACAAATCCATAGAGGCTAAAGATTATTAATGGTTATCAGATGTGTGGGAAGGGAGTTGTCAGTGGTGGAAAAATCACATTGATTAGGGATAAGGTTACAGTAATGATCACTGTTATTGCTATAAATAAGCATGTGTACTCGTAAAAACTGATTGACAAAGGTTATGGGTTAACTATATTTACAAAATGACTAAAAAAATCAAGATATAGCTGTTAAGTTTGTGTGTTAGTCTGGGTAGACTAGAGAAAAAAGTCATAGACATGCATATGACTATAAGGGTACAGCTTATATAGGAATAGGACAATGGAATAGGAATAGGACAATGAGAAAGCATCCCAACCCAGTCCAATGCAAAGTCATAAGTCAGATATTAACCCATATGCCTAATATCAGTCTATAAAGTCTCCTTCTGACTCACAAAGTCACAGGTCAGTGGGTGCAGAGTCCCTGCTCCAGCTGGGGAGATAGCTTCTCATCTCCATGAGGGAAATATTGCGAGATTTCCCAGAAGTCTCAAGAGAAAGCCATGCCCACACGGAGGCCTCATTGGCTACTCAATGGATATCTCCAGATTAACAGCCTAGACTCCACCCCTACATCTCAATCATGAAATTAATATAAGCACATGACCACCACAGTTTGCTTATATACAACCTAACATCTCATGGGATTTGGTTCCCTGGTTGGGAAGCATGGGGTTATAGTTTCATGGGTCGTGTCAGTTAATTGGCCTAATAATGCTTTTGGTATTTCTGTTCTGCCTTGTGGTTTGTTGTGTAGTATCTAGAGTTTTAAGAACTTGCAAAACACCATCCAAGAGATAGCTTTTCCTCTATTTACCTATAGAAAATGAAAGAGAGTCATACATAGGAGCATATGAGACAAATTTGTGTCTGACACCATGAACAACTGCTTTCTTTACCATGAGATAGAACTGGACGGTGTTCAGTGGTCATGTGTAGGCATGGCTTTCTCCTGAGACTTTGGGGAAATCTCACAGTATTTGCCAGGTGGAAATGAGGAACCATCTCCCCAGTTGTTGGGAGCCAGTCTCCGAGATGATGAACTATGGACAAGACATGATGGCAGCATCCAAGTTGCTGGAGGAGCCAGAGAAGAAGCCATACGGCCTTACCCTGTTGGAACCAGACCTCTGAAGTTGGAAAAGCCACATAGAAACCCCTTCCAATGCTGAGTTGCTTCTACCACCACTGGATGCTATTGATTAATCCTAAGACCTGGGAGTGAAGAGCCCTGGGGAGACCCCTGCCAGTGCCAGGACTCTGCCCCCACCGACCTGTGACTTCGTGAGTCAGAAGGAGACTTCATAGACATTTGTATCGGTAATATGGGCTAATATCAGACTTATGACTTTGAACTGGACTGGATTGGGATGCTTTCTCAATGTTCCATTCCTCTTGTATATAAACCTTATCCTTATATCTGTATGCATATCTATGAATTTGTTTCTCTAGTCTACCTGGACTAACACAGCTACCATTGCTGAACATTTAGATTAGAGATTGTAAGGAGGAATTCTGGTCAAAGGAAGAAAATGCAAAATAGAAATTCAAGTCTTAATGGACTCTAAACTTTCTGGAGTAGTGAAATATGGATTAAATTATTGGCCTGAAATAACCTTATACTATAAATAAACAAATAGCTACTAAAATATTTTAAAACTGAAAAACAGTTTGCTAAACTAATAAAAAAAGTTATGTCTTGAACATTATGCTCTTTTAAGAACTCTATTTGGAGTTAAAGTAGCCCAGTGATTCAGCAAGTTAACTACTGTTCTCCTGACTGCAAGGTCAGCCATTCAATCCCACCAACTGTTCCAACATAGGAAGATGAGGCTGTATGTTCTCTCAAATATGTACAGCCTTGGAATCCCTATCAATCAATTTTACTCAATGCCAGTGGGTTTGGTGATTTTGCCATGAGATAAAATATTCAACATTAACAAGAAAAACTATATACAAACTAGGAAAACCATATACAAAAAAGAAACCATACACAAACCTCTAGGTGCAATAATTTTATGTGAACTCAAAAGAGAAAAATGAGTTTGATTGCACAATATGAATAAATGTAATCAATGTTTATTTTATATAGAAAATGCTATATTGGTATAGCCTCAACAAGAAGATACATAGCATTTAGAAAAAGACAAAGTAGAAGGAACAGTTTAGCAAAACATTCTGAGAGAGAGAGAGAAAGAGAGAGAGAGAGAGAGAGAGAAGCACAAACACTCATTCAGCAGAAAATATCTGTTCTTAAGATCCAGGGTAGATTTCAACAGCAAAATAGAAGACAGGGCCAATTGGAAAGCATACCTGTGGTTGGAGTTGATCTTTCTGCCGTAGATTTGGTGCTCAGATCAGTGGCTCCCTCTGAAGGTGGGTTTAGTGTTGTTGGAATGCATGTGGTTATGGTTGTTGTAAGAACACTGGAGGTTCTGGTCTGAAGTGATGTTACAGTTGTGAGACCTGGTGTAGTTATAGCTGTTGTTGGGTGTGCAGTCGCAGATGTTACCACCTGGGTGGTAGTAATTAGATGAGGAGTTGTTGTTGGCTGAAGGGTTGTAGTTGGTGTGGTTGGTGGGGCTGCAACAAATTGAAGATGTTTCTGTTACCAAGTGGAGATAGAAGAAGGAAAATGAACAAAAATACCCCTGGGATCCATCCTTCTCTTACCATTTCAGTTACAATGATCTCATTCATTGAGCTGGACTTATCTGGTCATTGCTTTGGATATTTGTAATATCTACTACAAGTGGGTTTCATCACTCTTGTCTCTTCAAATCCTGTCTTCCCACATTAGCTAGAGTTATATCTTAAACTTACAAATCAAATTACATTAACCCCCTGCATAAAACTTTTTGCTGGATCTTTCTGTCATTATGGCAAGCAATGCATTACCTACCCTAGGTCAGCCAGTTTCACTACATCTGAACCTGCCTTTCATATCAATCTTGTTGTCACTCTCTTTTTCTCACATCCCCCACCCTGATGTCTTGTTGAACACATCAGTGAACTTACAGTCACAGGAAGTTTGTCCCTGTTGTGTTCTGTCCTTGCTGTTCATTAGAGTGATTCCTACTTAAATCCTCATGTGTCTGCCAAGAGTTGTAGCTTGTGTGGTCAGTGGGGCTGCGACAAAAGGAAGATTTGCGCCGAGGCCACCAACTAGTCTCCCTCGTTTTGTTTGCTCATGCTTTTACTGACTGCATATCGCTAAGTGCAAAGTTATTTGCATGATAACTGCTATGTGTGTGCTTGTTTACTTTTGAGGACATAACTGTTTCATATCTGCTTCTCCACTAGACTCGAATCTCCAAGAGGGATAATCTGGTGTTTATTTTGTTCTCTATCTCTGATGGCACAGTAGTTACGAGCTTGACTGCCAAAGGAAAGATTGAAAGCTTGAACCTTCAAACAACTTCATGGGAGAAAGATTTCACCGTCTGCTTCCATTAAGATTACAGCCTTGGAGACACAGTGGGTCAGTTCTACTCTGTCCTATCGGGCCACTATGAGACATACTAAACTCGAGGACACTAGGTTTGGTTTCAGGTTTTATTTTGTTCTCTGTCACTGCTGAGCACTTTTTGTTAGTTGTTGTCAAGGAGTCTGCCCCACAGACACCCTGTGTACAAAGCAACAAAGCAACTCATGGAGCTGAAATGGACAGGCCTCCCTTATTTTTCCTGGTCTCACAAGCTTCCCATCTTTGTCAGAATGGAGTCTTACCACTTTTCCATCAGTTATGCCAGTGGAAAATATTTGAGCTTTCCTTCAATGACAGGTTTCTGCCTCACCTGTCTTCTGGATTTCCCAGGTTTCACTGTGTAACAATTAAAATTGGAGCCTGTTCCTGGCCATCTTTGTGATGGTTGGCAACTGGACAATGTTCTCTTTTGATCCATGTTTTTTATTGACTCGGATGCAGGAAGCTGTTGGCACTGATTATCGGTGATAATCTAGGATGGACACCCTTTCCACTTCAGTCTGTCCATTATGGCTCATGCTGCTAATATTTGAAATACTACGAGTATCACTTCCAATATCATAATAAAGCAAGCCGTTGCATTACAAGAAACTGAAAGAGTAGCTGGCATATATTAGTGCCTCAAAAATATGACATGAATGAATGAAGGAATCAGTGAAGGGATCAAAATTAACCCAAAGTATGCCTCATAGGGTGATAATGTAGTTTCTTTCAGATACGAAAGATTTGTGCTAATGCAACTCACCCTTTCAACATTTAATTTTGGGTTCATTAGCCTGAGTTTAATCTACAGATCTAATCCTCTTTTATGAATGCCAAATTTACATTCACTTTAATGGACCCAAAAGGCACCATTTATTCCAAGTGAACTTAGAAATGGCCTCATAGGTATTAAGGTTGTTACTAAGTATTTTATAAAGTAATAACTAATTCTCATAGATTTGAATAAAGAAGACTTGTAGTGGAGTTATTTAACTTCAATAAATATCATTTTACTCTTCTGCAAAATAGAAACCACACCTCCTATTATACATAAATATTTGAGAGAAAAAATATACATGAAAGTTCTTTAATAAGAAGCACATATGTCAATGGTTCACAGATTTTAGAGTGCAAAGAGTTTCCTGGGGAACTCATCAAGAGTGCAGAAACTGGTCAACAATGGAGAAGCACAACTACAAGGGGGGAGACAAGGGGGGAGAGTGAGTGAAAACTAAGGGTATACAACAGAACATGGAGCTCCAGATGGAACACCAAAGTATGCTTTGTGACCAGAATGTGGCACTTCATCCCACTTAATCAGGAGACACTCCTGGAGGTCAACAAATAGATCTTAAACTATTTGTAGATTTTTATATTGTTATTGTATTTGATTTTTGCATGTACGTGTACATGTTGTATATTGGTGTTTTTTTGTTAATGTTTTCATTGTTTTCTTTTCTTTAGTTGCTTCATTATAGGATGCCCTTTTTTTGAGCATGTTATTTTCTTTACAGGTCTATCTGGATGGGGTGGGCTAGATGGGTGATCTGGGGGTTGGGACAATAGGGCAGATGGTACCAGAGTGGATGTGGGTAGGGGGGGTTGGCTGAACCAGGGATGGGATGAATAGCATGTGGTTTAGGATCGGTGACGGGGTGAGTGTGGGAGATTTGATAGGGATTGATTAAGACTAATGTAATAGAAAATATTGAAACTCAAATGGAGGTTGAGCCTGATGGTAGAACAAGGGGAGGTATAGGGAAATAGAGAAAAACCTGGGGAGTAAGGGGCAATTATAGAGGTTAAATACAAGTATATACATAGGTGCATGTATTCATAGGATGATGGGGAAATAGATCAATATGCATATACTTTTAGGCTTACAATTAGGACAGCAGATGGGCATTGGACCACCATCAGGTACTTCCTCAGTGCAAGACCATTTTGTTCTATTAAATTGGCATTCCCTGACACATCACAGAAAACAAATGTGTCCATAAGCAAATGTAGTGAAGAAAGCAGATGGTGCCCGACTACCAAAACATGTAGCATCTGGGGTCTTAAAGGCTTGAAAGTAAACAAGTGTCCATCCAGCCCAGAAACAACAAAGCCCACATGGAAGAAGTACACCAGCTTATGGAACCAAGAGATGCCAAAGGGATCAATTATCAGGTTTCAAGAACTAGAAATCATAACATTATATGCTCACTTTCCTGATATGATCGCTGAGAACAAATATGTACATAAGCAAATGTGGTGAAGAAAACTGATGGTCCCCGACTATAAAAGGATGTGTGTCTGGGGTCTTAATGACTTGAAGGTAGATAATTGGCCATATAATTAAGAAGCAAGCCCATATGGAAGAAGACAACAGCTTGTGTGACCACGAGGTGTCAAAGGGATCTGGTATCAAGCATCAAAGACCTAAAAATTATATCATTATAAATGGGGGGAGTTCAGATTGGAGATACAAAGCCCATCAATAAGTGAAGCGACCACCATGATGATCACATGCTAATGGTCTCCCTCATCTGGATGAAGAATGTCTTGTCTTGAAGACTTAATAAATGTTTTGTTTGAGTTAAAAAAAATTAAAAAAATAAGTGAAGCGACATGCTCTTACAGAGGAATTGAGCTAGTTGCAGTGAGGAAATGAGCTAGTCTGGGTACAGTGTAGTAGCAATGAAATCTGCAACTTTCCTCTGATTCAAAAATGCTTGCTCCCACCAACTATCATTATCCCAATTCTGCAAGGCAGATTCAACTAGACCAGGGGATGTACATTGAAGTCAGAAATGTGGGAATTTAGAGTAGATAATCTCTTGAGACTAGTGGGGAGTGGTGACACTGGGAAGGTAGAGGGATGGTGGAGTAGAAAGGGGGAACTAAACTAAACAGTTTAACAATAAACTACATGGGTGTAGAAAGGGGGAACTAATTTCTGGGATCTACATGTGACCTCCTCTCTGGGATGCGGACAACAAGGGGGGAGAGTGAGTGAAGTGACACACTGGGCAGTGTAAAATATGAAGAGGTCATAACAATGTGTAAATTATTAGAAGTTCATAGGGGAAGAGAAAGGGGAAGAGGAAATATGAGGAGCTGGAATTTTAAAAGAGTAACTAGAGGTAAGAGGGAAAGAGGAGCGCATGCTGGGGAGCTCAAGTACAGAATGTTTGTAGATGAGTGTGGTAACGTGTACAAGTATGTTTAATATGAACAATGTATTGAATGTTATAAGAGCTGTTAGAGCCCCCAATAAAATCTATATTAAAAAAATACTGAAACCTAGATCCAGAGATGTCTACAACGTCGGGATCAGAGTTCCAGAGATGCCTGTATCATTGGGATCAGAGCTCCAGAGATGCCTGTAGCATCAGGATCAGAGATCCAGGATGCATCAGGTAATGTCAAGGCAGGTGGCATGCAGTGCTCCCTTCTGTTCCAGCATAGCATTCAAAGTAATAATTGGTGGCATTGGTGTTTCAGTGGTAGAATTTTCGACATCTATATGGTAGACCTGAGTTCAATTCCCAGGAAATACATCTTATGTCAGTCACCATCCACTTGTCATCAGATGCTTTTATGTTGCTAAGCTGATTGTTGGATCTGTAATCTATCATAGGCATGGTGCAGAGATCAGTAGTGTTTTATTTCATTGTGATAGGGACACCAATCATAGGAACCTACTTGATGAAAGGCAACAAATTAACAAGTTAGCATAATTCAATCATAAGCACCACCACATGCAGCTTAAACCTTTAGGAGTTTCCTTCAAAGTCTGAATTTCATCAAAAGCAACTGATAGCAACAGAAAGAAAACAAGGAAGAGAAGGGGAGAGAAAGGGGGAGAGGAGTGGAGAGGAAAGAAAAGTTCCGAGATGGTAACTTTTTATGTGAACAGAGGATAGAGAAGTGAGGGAGGGAAGGAAAGGAGGGAACAGAAGAGAAGGGGTTTCAAGACTGTAACTTTTTATGTGAACAGAGGATAGAGAAGGGAGGGAGGGAGGGAAGGGAGGGGAGGGGAGGGGAAAGGAGAGAACAGAAGAGAAGAGGTTTCGAGACTTTAGATTTTTATGTGAGCAGAAAGCCCGGTCTTTCTTCTGCGGAGCATCGAGTGGTTAGTAATCATTTTGCCACCAGGAAAGAACCCCTAAAATGGCTTTGACTGTCTCCAAACCCCATATCCTGATCTTTTCTCCGTAGGCTACAAACTAGGTGTTGGCTTATGGCCTGAAGGTAGCCGAAGACATATTTTATTTCTCTCACATGACAGTTTCAAAAGAGCTTCTGCAATCATTACAAACATGTGAAAACTCAGTGCACTGCATCAAACATTAGAAAATATTAAAAATAAACTGAGACCAAATTGCTCCCAGGCAACAAGCCTCTAGGCGGTCTAGATAAACCACAGTGTCATCTTCTTCCCTACATCTGCCTTGCCACCACCGGCCCTACTCCTCCCCCTTCCTCACCACCACTACCACATAACACCTGCTGCCGCCGCCGCCCCTTGCTCCCCATTCTCTTTTCTGTGACCTCTTTGACCTTGAGGGGCATTGGGATTTTTCTGCAGATCCAGGACCTGATTCCCAAAGCCTTGGCCACACATTTCAAATGTGGCCTTCTTCCCATTCACTGCAGGGGCAACCACAGTCTCTTTCTCTCTTTCTCATTCCCGGCTGCGTGAACCCTCTGAATAGCTCTGCCTGTCCCAGGCGAGGTTCCTCCACTCACTTACCCCTCGTCAGCTGCAGGCGAATGTTCTTCTTCACATCATTGAACCAGCCAGGCACTTCTATGCGGCAGCAATACACGTTGCTGTCGGCTTCCTCTGTGTTGGCGATAGTCAAGGAAACATCGCCTTGCTGTAAATTCCCTCGAAGCCTGTACTTCATCGACTTTCTTGAAATCACATGCGTTCCATCCGTGTGGATCAGCTCTTCACCGCACTTGGAGTTGGGACACTGGCCTTTGCCCCAGCACATGCTGTTCCTGTTTGAGGACCAGGATGGGTATAGGCAGGGCAGTAATACCGACTCACCCACAAATCCTGTCACAACCACCTCTGATGCAGCTTGTGCTGAAAGAGAAGTTGGGAAAAACAGGGTGAGTAGTACCAAAATCTCACAAATGCCATACAGTGATGATTCCAAAAGGTGTCTGCTGGAGGATGAAGTGAGTCGCTAGCATACACATTCCTGTGTCATAGACCGACATGCCCTTTCATGCTGCTGGCTCTGCACCTGGCCGGTTGTTACCTGCTAATTAGAGTCTATCTCAACCTCAGTCTCAACGGTACCTGATCTTTTTGTTGGCTTTAACATTCAGATCTTGAGTAGCATTCAATAAACAATTTTTATTAGTTTTAAAAAACTATTACAGCTCCTCGTCACCTTAATGGAAGGGACCAGAACTGCTCCCTTTGGGTTTCCAAGGCTGGAAATCTTTTATTAGTAGGACTAAAATGATTCATTTACAAGTCTTTGCCACTCTGCTATGAGCTTTAAAAGGAAATATATTGTGTTCGATTTGTTTTTATCATTTTATTGGGGGCTCATGCATTGTTTATCACAATCCATACATATATCCATTGTATGTCCAGCCCACTAGTATATCTGTTGCCCTCATCATTCTCAAAACATTTCCTTTCTGCTTAAGCTCGTGGTATCAGCTCCTTGTTTTTCCCCTACCTCTCCACTCCTCTCTCCCTCATGAACCCTTAATAATCTATAAATCATTATTATTTTGTCAAATCTTATGCTGTCTAATGTCTCCCTTCACCCACTTCCCTGTTGTCAATGCCCCAGGGAGGAGGTTCTATGTAGAGCCTTATTCTCTGTTCCCCCTTTCTATTCCACCTTCCCTCCTACCCTCCTGGTATCATGACTCCAACCACCGATCTTGGAGGGATCATCTCTCGCGGATTTCCCATGTTTCCAGTTCCTATCTGTACCAGTGCAGACAGTTGAATTTGTAAGGTAAAATTGGGATCATGATTTGGCGGGAGAGGGGAGGGAGGAAGCATCGAAGAACTAGAGGAAAGTTGTATGTTTCATCATTGCTCTGTTGTACCCTGACTGGCTCGTCTCCTCCCCGTGACCCTTCTGTAAGGAGAGGTCCCATTATCGACAGATGGACTTTGGGTCCCAAATCTGTTTCCCCTTCATTTACAGTGATATAATCTTTAGTTCTTTGATGCCTGATACCTGATCCCTTCTACATTTGTGGTCACACAGGCTGATTTGATTCTTCCACGTGGGCTTATTTTAAGTTTTTATTGACATATAATTCACATACCACACAATTCAGTGGTATAGACATGTTTAAAAGTGTGATTTAACCATAAATACAATCAATTTTGGAAAATTTTCTTCATTCCTATAATCATTATTATTACTTATCCAGTTTCCTTTAAACTTCTCTAGCATAATGTAAAGGAACTATTTATGGTCACTCCCTATAGATTTATCGATTTTGGTTTCCATATAAAGAAAATCATACAAAACTCCTCAACAACAACAACAACAAAACTACAACAAACTTCAATTCAAAAGAAAAGTGGAAATAATCAAAATTAGAATGAATTAAAAATAGGTCAAAACAACAAGGTATTACATTTTAACCTAAGTTCTATATTTGTCCACTTTCCAATTCATCATGATAGCAAGGTTGTTTACATGCATGGTCAATAATCAGAGGAGATTCTCTGGGGGCTTAATCCACAAGGGACCTGAAAATAATTTCAGAGATTCCACTCTTCCCTGGAATAGAATGTTCGTCTTTCTCTTGCAGAAAAACTGTGGGTCAGAACCGCTAACCTTGCTGTTGATAGCCTAAAGCAATACCCTCTACACCTCCAGGGCTCCTTCTTTCATATAGAGGTGACTGCCCCTCCCCCCCAAATTGACATTGAATCCATTTTGACTTATGGCAGCCCTACGTGTTTCAGAGTAGAACTGTAGCTCATAAGATTGCAAGAGCTGACTTTTCAGAAGTAGACCACTAAGGATTTATTCCAAGGCATTTGTGGGTAGAGTGGAATCTCCCACCTTTTGGAGAGCAGTGAAAAAAATTAAGAATTTGTAGTCCCCAGGAACTAATATCTGTGAATGGGACAGTCCATCTTTGAACAGGCTGAACCGTGGCACCCACATGCCATAGAATTCTATGTTGATGGGGGATGCAATTAGATGCAATTCTATGGATACGCGTGAAAGTCATCCAGTCATTAACGTCTGGAAAAGGCACTTTCTCTTTACAGGACAAGATAAAAATCAGTTTAAAAACAGTCCTCAGGAGTCAGGCTATAGTGTTTTACATAACTTTGCTTCCTTAAAAATGAGACCAATGACAGGGATGGTTTTCATGCAGCAGCAATGGGACACTGTGCTCTAAGCAGGAATGAGGTGGTAGAATGCAAAGTACTGTTGCCCTTTAAAAGCAGTGAGTTCCGGGATATGAGCAGTTAAGAGAGCAATGACCACTAGGTTACGAGTTCTCTGACAGGAAACTTCGGGGAATCAGGAGCTCTGGAGCTGGGCAATGGATTGTGGTCCAGGAAAAGCCCAACTTAAGTGGAGACAAGAGGATTTGCATTATCAGAGAGGAAAGAAAGCCAGAGTATTGTAGCCAAATTGGAGAGGTAGAGGGAGGAAGTGACATTTCATTTCACTGGATTGCCGATATTTCATCGTGTAGGAGATTGGAAACATTTATAAGAAAGTATCCAGGATTTCTAAAATTACAAGGGACATAAGATGTTGTCTGGCCATAGACTGTTAAAGCTAATCTCATCCCCATGCAGCAGAACAAAACAAAAACTCATCTAAACAGTTCCTAATGTCAGAGATTAGTGACCAAGAGACAGCTGTTTCTCAGCCCATTACACTGGCCACTCTCCTACAGAGAAGCCAAAGAACACAGGAGGTCAAAACCAAGGCTGCACATGAGCACCCCAAAACTTGATGACAGAGTGCAGCAAAGAAATCACACAAGCTCACCTGGAAGCTGTATTCACCACAGGACAGAACAACTAACCAACCAAGAGAACAGTAAGAATTATAATAACGATATCCTTGAGAAAAAATTTCCTATATTCTCACTACAAGGAAAATGTCTTTCCCTTTAATTTATCCTTTATTTTACATATCCCACCTTAACTTGTCCTTTTTGATATGAGCACATATTACTCCCACCCTACAACCAGTCTCTAGATAAACCCCTGCGTACAAAGGCAGAAGAGAGGATGGCACACAGTCTAAGGCATTTCTCCATAAGAACCATGACCTCCTTACAATCCCCCAGTTTTAGACTAGTACAGCAGCAGTAAGTAGGGAGAAAAAATGGGCAGATATGGGAACAGGAAAATTAGACCTTGGGAAAGGAAATAGGGCACAATTAAAGAGAATGCGATCATCCTGTGATAAATTTAACCGCTGTCAGAAATTGTCAAATATGAACTTAATGATACTCAGATACACAAGCACACATGTGCGTGTTGCATGCGTGTGTATCACACAAACACATAGATGGCAAGAGAAAGACTTTCCCAAGAAGGAAATGAAGGGATGAAGGATCAAAAAGAAACAAACAAAGTCCTTACTGTCATTGGGTGGATTCTAACGCACAGCAACTCTAGAAAGCGAGGTAGAACTGCCCCGTGTGGATTTTCAAGACTAATTCTTGGTGGTGATATTTCTATCACCTTCACTTTCTCCTGGGCAGCACCTGGTGGTTTGGCACGACTCACCTAGTGGTCAGCAGCCCAAGACTCCTTGAGATGAAGGATGGAGAAGGGTCAAAAGACAGAGAGTTCAGCATCAAGTAGGCATCAACAACAGCCAACCCACTTCTGGCAAGTGAATTCTGCTTCATAGTGAGCTTATAGCGCAGAGAAGACCTGCTCCAGAGGCTTTTCACAGCTGGAAATATTTAACAGAAACACACTAATCCATCTTTCCCCTGTGGAGCAAGTGGTGAGATAAAACTACTGACACTTCAGTTATCCCACAAGGCCACCATTGACTCATTCACTGCCATCTATTCGATGCCGACTCAAAGCAGCCCCATCAGGGGAGAGCTGCCTTCATAAATTTTCCAGGCTGTAACTATTTGTGGAATTAGAAATGATTTTCTCCCAAAGAGAAGCTGGTGGTTTTGAACTGCTGACCTTATGAATTGCAGCACGATGCATAGCCACCAGGGCTCCTTATTAAACCCACATCACTGCGTAAAACTTGTCCCAGCATAGCAAACCCTCTGTAGAAGGCTCCAAACACTTACTCCGATACAGCTGCCCCAACTCAATCACCAGCCAGAGAAGGAGAGACCCTGTGGGCATTTCGACGGCTGACAGGACCAGGGAGTTTGCTCGTCTGTCCCAAGCCTTTTTCTTATACTGTGTTAATGCTGACAGGGCGGGACCTTTTAGTTTCATTTCTCTTTTAGTCTCATAATCTTCCCTTTCCTCCCATCTGAATGCCCTCCCTCATTTTGGAAAATAAGATAAAATGTGCTGAGCACTTTTCTCATGGTCACTTGCTCTGTGTGTGTGTGTGTGTGTGTGTGTGTGTGTGTAAAATGGTGTGGGCAGACATGTACCTCTCCATCTTGCACAGAGGGAGGTCGTCTGTGTGTGCAGGTTGCTATGCACATGAAGATGAAGGAGAACATTACGCAGCTTGAAAATAAAATATAATTAACTGTCCACACTGTCTCCACGTGGACTCCTCATGGGAACCAAATGAAAGACCAGAATTTGGCTCCACTCCATTCTGGGTTCTCCCTAGCCTGACCTTGGGCTCTGATAACAGAGAATGAAAAGAAGGAGTGTAATGAGCAGTCACATAAGCCAAAAGCTCCATTAGCATTTATCAGGCATGGGAAGAAAAAAGTTTATAGAGGAAGCACACTGGGGTTTGCAATACAAGTGCATGGACAGATTCAATAAATAGACCCAAGGTCTAGTCTCAAAGCCACCACTTAGTGAAGGCATTTGTTGGATAAGAGCAGAGATGATCCTGGATGAGCATATTGCAGACTAGATGATATATATGCACAGCCCCTCTGAACTCTATAGTTCCAATGATATTATCAGCAACGTAGAACATGTTACAGGAGGAATCAGATCAATGATCTCCAGTCAGCTGTGCTTCTTAAAACAATATCTTATCAACATCTTTATATTTGAATGTTTAGTTGTATGATGGGCACTAAGTCTATTATCTAAACCTCATAACCCTAAGAAATAGATAATATTATTTTTCTTATTGAACAGATGTGAGAAATTAAATGTAAGGTGATCAGGTAAATTACTCAGCACCCACAGCTAAAACATTGTATAAGCAGGGTTTAAATAAACAACATGATTCTTAAATGCCGCATAGTAATCATTGCATTCTCCTTTGACCTGTGACCCATAGGGTCATTCAGCACTTCAATCAAACCTTACTGTGGCTAGCTCTGCTCTAGTCGCAGTAGAGGAATTTGAAGCTACAAGAATATCTAGGCTTCAATTTTATTTTAAAATCTTATTTGATTTTAACCAGCCAAGGAAACCTCAAACATTCACCATTGTTCAGATCAAAGCTCTCTATGAAAATGTAAATACTAGTGAGATTCAGGATTTGGGGGAGTCAAAAATGCATGGAATGGTGGTAAAACCCAGAAATGAAAAGAAAAGGATTCTCAGACTGTCTTTTCATGGAATGTCCACTGAACTGTGAGATCTTTCTCCAGTCCCATTCCCAGGAATCTAAGGGACTTAATCACTGAATAAAATGCATAGCTGCAATAACACACATATAGCTGTATAAATATTGGTATTTGCACATCATTCAGCAATATCACCCATCACTGTTTAATAAAATGTCCTGAGTAGTGATCCTCACACTCACACTCAGAACATCTCATGTGTTTTTAGTGTGTCAAAGCCATATGTCAATAGATAACAAATGGTAACCAAACATCTGAATTGGGTCCACAACATGAAGAAGAAAAAGAAAGGAAAAGAACCAGCTAACAAAACAAAAATGAAAAACAAAGACTACAGAGAGAGCAGAAGAAAACTTAAACTGCTAACATTCTCCTAGAAAGGAAAGATTTCACATTCACTGGAAAGAATACAAAGGCTATAAAGGGGAGGGGGATCACAGAACAGAAAGAAGTTCTTGGAAATTTAAGATTTTAATATCCTCCACAAAATGTTAAGAAATATTTGTTATAATGGAGTTAATTTTCTATAAAGTATAACAAAAATTCCAAAAGATGGAAAATAGGGAGGTGGAGGGTGCAGGGGCACAGAAACATACTGAAATTTAGAAAATTCTATTTATAAATTCCAAAGAATTAGCAGCATTTGAGAATATTAATACAGAAATGGGAAGGGAGCAATTATGAAATAAATAACAAAGCAATTTCTCATTATTAAAAGACATGTATCTCTTATTGGGAAAGTCAACCAAATATTGACTCCAAGAATAATAAAACCCTCTATAAAAAGGTATATTATGAAATACCACAACATCAGACTAAATAAAAGATATTAGGATTCCAGAGGAAAAATAAATTAAACTAAAACAAAAATCCACATTGAGAAAAACTTGAATCAGAATGGCATTGGTCTCAAATGGCAAATCCAGAAAACAATGCAGAAACACTTTCAAAATTCAAAGGAAAATTTTATTTTAAACCTATAATTCTACTCCCTAAAAGGCTACTACTTAAATATTTTAAAGTACAATAAAGGCATTTTCACACCTAAATAGGTTTTTGTTTTATTACTCATAGATATTTTATTTTTCAATAAATCATTTTGTCAGCTCTTATAGCTCTTATGACAATCCATACATCAATTATATCAAGTACTTTTGTAAAAATCTTGCCATCATCATTTTCTTTTTACTTGAGTCCTTGTTGTCAGTTCTTCTTTTTTTTCCCCTCCTTACCCCACATAAATATTTTCCTAACAAATTTTGGGAAGAGCTATATAGCCAAATAGGAGACTTGAACAGGAATTAGAAAGGCATATGATAGTTAGGTGCCACGGAACTGATTCCTACTCATAACGACTCTATTTACAAGAGAAATAAAAGATAACCATGTCCTCTGCCATTCTCACAAATACTTGAGCCCATTGTTGCAGTCACTGTGTTAATCCATCTTATAGAAGCTTCTCATGTATTCTTCCAATGAAACATGACGTCCTTTTTTAAAAAAAATGGTCACTTCTGATAGCATGTCCAAAGTACATGAGAAGAAGTCTTGCTATCCTCATTTCTGGAGAGTATTTTGGTTGCACTTCCTCTGACAATAGCCATGATGTTACTCATTGGCCTGCAATCCTCATGCCAGGCAGTTCAAAACCACCTGCAACTCCAAGGGAGATTGGTTTTCTATTCCTGTAAACAATTACAGTCCCAGAAACCTACAAAGGCATCACTATGAATCAGTATTGACTCACTGGCAGTGAGTTTGGTTTTGATCCTTTTCGACTGATTTGTTTGTTCTTTGGGTAGTCCATGATACTTCCAATATCTTTCATCAAAACAAAAATTCAAAAGCATTCATTCTTTCCTAGTCTTAAATTCATTATCCAGCTCGCCAATGCGCATGAAATAATTGATAATACCATCGTTTGGACTCAGGGGGTTAATGGAACAAAAATGACTTAGTATGGTTAAATATTTTGCTTTACTAGTTCATCCCTTCCTTTATGGAACGGATTGAATGTCCATTAGCTCCAGCCCAACATGTATAGAATGGGCACATGATCTTGACCTTACCAAATTTTGTTAACCCATCACTTTATGGAGTTATATACAGGAAGGTAAGTATTGATTTACTTGGGGAAACTAATTTAATCATTCCCTCTAGAAATAAAAATGTTGGTAAAGAAAGACAACTTGAAGAGTTACTACTTTGAGGCATCCACCCAAATCTCAATGAGCATCTCCTATTTACATGTGGTCCAGCCTATTCTTAAATACTTCTTCACACACTTGAACTAAATGGGAAAAGGAAATAGTTCACTAAGATGCCACTATGTGTCAAGTGCTAGGTGTTCTCATATAAGCATAGAGGGTTTGGAAGGTGTTGAAAGCATAAGTGAAAGCAAAGCTTTTATTAAGTGACACAAAAAGTAATCTACGTAAGATAAACAATAAAGCGAAGCATTTTTGCTCAGCAGGAACTATAGAGGTAAGGCACAAAGGTAACATATATACCATTTGGGGAAAAAATTGTCAACCAAGAATCATTTTCCCAGAAAAGAGTATTCCTCAATTATGATGCCAAAATTAAAATTTTTTTGAATAAACAGAAATTAAAGAAAATTTCAAACCAAACAACTTTGCAAGATATAGTAAAAAGATTTCTGCAGACAGGGAACTCATAATAGTAGATAACAATCTGATACTTACATAAAAGACAAACCCACTCTGAAGTCCACCACAATATAGATGCCATTTTGGATGTAAAAGAAAGTGAATTTACAAGACTGAAAATTGAGGATCAAAAATATTGCAATGAAGAAAATGACAAAGTCAAAAAAGTGAATATTAGAATTACAAAACTTCCAAATCAAGAAGTCCAGTAGATTTTAAAGTAAAATAAACTACATTATACTTGGAAATAAATGTATAATTATAGGATAGCTTCAAAGAAAACAAATAATCCATCTCATCAAAATAAAAATGGAAATTGTAGGTATTTCATATACACTGAAACAACAACAAATAAAATGACAAGAAGAAAACCACCAACAAAAAGAACTCAGTATAGACAATTATGTGGTAAAAGAAACAAGGAGCACTACCACAAACAACATGCTGCAAAATGACAATAGATTCATAGCGATCACTAATTAGCGGAACATTCTTGAGCTTTCCTCACCCCCCCACTACCGTGACCCTAGTGCCACTTCCCAATTCAGGCTAGACTGGAACATGGACACAAGTATAGAAAGGGATGGGAGCTCACGACACACAGAATCGAGGAACAGGAGTGGGATTAGTGATTCCGGAAGGGTAGGGGGATGAAGGGGAAAGGAAGAGAGGAAAAGAGAACCAATTGCAATGACCAGCACATAACCATACACCTCTCTCCAGGGGGGAAGAACAACAGAAAGCATGGGGGAAGGGAGACAGCAGTCAGTGTGAGAGATGAAAATAATAACAATGGACAATCGAGCAGGGGGGTATGATGGTGGGGGGGTGGGGGAGGTGGGGGGAGAGCTGATAACAAGGGCTCAATAGAAAATAAATGTCTAGAAAAAATGAGGGCAACATATGTACAAGCATGCCTGATTCAATTGATGCATGGATTGTGGTAAAAAGTTGTATTGGGCCCCAGTAAAGGGATTAAAAAATAATTAGCAGAAAAGTTTTTAAAAAATATTGTCCATCAACATTATAACATATTAAAAAAATAATCACTGCTAGTAAGGGCACTCTGACTCATATGGCAAAGTAAAACTTCCCCTGTGAGTTTCTGAGACTTTAATTCTTTGTGAGGTTAGAAAGCCATGTATTTCTCCCACAGAGTAGCTGTTGGTTTTGAATTGCTGACTTGAAGGTTAGCAGCCTAATGCATAAAAACTATGCCACCAATATTCCTACAGTTTTCTAAACCAAAAATCATACCCACTGCATTGAGTTGAGTTGATGTCAACTTACAGTGGCCTTATACTAATTCATAGTGACCTTATAGGACAGGATAGAACTGTCCCTGTGAGTTGCTGAGACTGTGACTCTTTATAAAAGTAGAAATCCCCATCTTTTTGCTTCAAAGCACCTGTTTTCAAACTGCTGAGCAGGCTGTAGTAGCCCATTGCATAACCACTACATCACTCTTAGTTGCTTATGCTGGTTTTTGCCTTAAAGTTTATTCTTATCAGAAATTAATAATGCTGCTCCTGCTCTTTTTATTGTTGTTAATTGATATATGTTTTGATTTCATATTCTTGGATTTTAGTCTCTTCATAATATTGAAGAAAAAGCCTGGCGATGTACTGACTAGCATTGGACTTATGGTCTTGAGTTGAACTGAGCTGGGATGCCTTCTTAATATAATGCTACTGCATGTAGATAAAGTGGCTTCATAAGCAAATATGGTGAAGAAAGCTGATGGTGCCTGGCTATCAAAAGGCATAGTATCTGGGATCTTAAAGGCTTGAACACAAACAATTGACCATGTAGCTGAGAAAAAATAAAACCCACATGGAGGAAGCACACCAGCCCGTGTGATCATGAAGTGTCTTTAGGATCATGTATCAGACTTCAAAGACCCAGAACCAAAAATTATGTCATTGTGAGTGAGGGGAAGTGCAGAATGTAGACCCCAAAACCATCTGTAGACAATTGGACATCCTCTTACAAAAGGGTCACAAGGAAGTGACAAGCCAGCCAGGGTACAGTAGAGCACCAATGAAACAGATGACTGTCCTCTAGTTCTTTAATATTTCCTCCCCCACACTACCAAGATCCCAATTCTACCTGACAAATCTGTCTAGACCAGGGCATGTACATGGTACAAATAAGAACTAGCAACAGGGAAACCAGGACAGATAAACCCCTTGGGACCAATATTAAAAGTAGTCATACCGGGAAGGGAAAGGGAAGGTAGAGAGGAGGGAAGAAAGGGGGAACCAATCACAATGTTCTACATATAACCCCATTCCAGGGGAATGGACCAGAAAAGTGGGTGAAGGGAGACATAAGTTAGTGTAAAACATGAAAATGTAATAATAATTTATAAATTATCAAGGGTTCTTGAGGGAGGGAGGTTGGGGGGAGGGGAATGAGAACTGATACCAAGGGCTCAAGTAGAAAAAAAAATGTTTTGAAAATGATGATGGCAACAAATGTACAAATGTGGTTGACACAATGGATGGATGTATGGATTGTGATGAGTTGCATGAGCCCAGAATAAAATGAGTCCTTTAAAATCTGAGAACATCAAAAAGAGAGAAAAGAATAATAATTCATAATTTACCAAGGGGTCACAAGTTGGGAAGGGGGGTTAAAAGAGGAGCTGATACCATGGGCGCAAATAGAAAGCAACATAGGTGCAAATATGCTTGATACAGCAGTAAGAACCCCCAATGAAACAATCCTAATTTTTTTTTTACTCCTTCCATGCCATTATCGTCAAGTTAATTTTGAGAAAGAAGCGCCTCCTCACTAATATTTTAAGTACTGATTAACTGGCACTCTCTCTCTGACAGTGCTATTCATGAGGCTTTTATTGTTTGACGATATTTTATGGTTCTCCATAAAGTTTTCAGGGGCTAGATACTCTTAAGTGGACAGGCTATTCATTCTTTACAGTCCATTCTTAGTCTGGAAACTGTGTGAAATCTGTTAATATTGTATGACCCTGCTAGTATCTGAAATACCTGTGACAGTGTTTCCAGCATTGCAGAATCTCCAGATGTCCACGATAGGAAAAACTGGCACCACCACCCCCAAATGTAGAATTGTTATACATAATACATTCTTGTCAGTAAATTAATGAGTAAATAAATGAAGCAGTGGGTATTTGGACTCCAAAACAAGAAAAAACTGTACAAATAATTGTCCTTTGCAAAATAAGGGTAGGATGACTGTCAAGAGATGGCAATAATTTAGGAATCAGAATTATTTTTCTTGCTTTCCTGAACCTCAATCTGTAAAACAAATTATATTGTCTTCACCATGTATTTGGAGACTAGATAAAACAACTGATTATCCGAAAGTATGAAAATTGAGAGTTTACAAGCCCACTTGTCTCTAGCCATTAATTTGAATCTTTTTCTAATTAAAAATCATTTTATTGTGGACTTATACATCGTTTTTCACTATACATAAATAAACATAATGTGCCAAGCACTTTCACATGTCTGCTGCTGTTATCATTCTCCAATCATCTGCCTTTCCCCTTGGGCCCCTGATATCAGCTTTTCCATCCCTTCCCCTGCTTTCCCCTCCCCACCAACCCTCAATGCTTTATACATTATTATTGTTCTGTCATATCTTACACTGCCCGACCTCTCCCCCAACCCACTCCTTTGATGCCCGTCCTTCAAATAGGAGCTTATGTGTATATCCTTGCAGTTGGTTCCGTCTCTCTACCCCACCTTCTCTCCACCCTTCCAGCAGCTCCAATATAAGCACTGGCCGGAAGTTGCTCATCCGTCTTGGTTTCCCCATGTCTCCAGCTCACCTCTCTACTAGTGTACCTTCTCCAGTCCATCTGGATCTGTAAAGTAGAGTTGGGACCATGATGGTTAGGGGGAGGAAGGTTTCACGAAATAGAAAAAACTTGTATATATCATCGCTGCCCTATTGTACCTTGACTGGTCTGTCTCCTCCCCTTGACTCTCCTGTAAAGGGGTGACCAATTACCTACCAGTGGGCCTTAGGTCCCCACCCTGCTCTCCCCCTCATTTGTGATGATGTGATTCTTGTTCTTTGATGTTCGATACCTGCTCCCTACAGCCTTCTTGATCACACATGCTGGTGTGTTTCTTCCATGTGGGTTTTGCTGTTTCTGCGCTGAATGGCAACTTGTTTGTCTACAAGTCTTTGAGACTCCAGACATTCAATCATTTGGTAGCTGGACACTATCGTTTCTTCTACTCTGCCTCTGTATCCATTTGTCTTCAGTGATATTGGGAGTAAATTGGTCCATTGATTTTGATGTTTGTTCTTTGATGCCTGATACCTCACTGTTTCAGCACCTCATGATCACACAAGCAAGTGAGTTTCTTTTGTGGTGGGTTTTGTTGCTCCTGAGCTAGATGGTTGCTCGTTTATGCTCAAGTCTTTAAGACCCTAGATGCTATATCTTTTCCTAGCTGGGCACTGTCAGCTTTCTTCCCCACTCTTGCTCATGCTCCCACATGTCCTCAGTGAGCGCCTTGGGGATTTGGGGATGTGTGCACACAGTGATATGTGTTCCCCGCAACCCCCATTTGATGACTATTGCCTAGACCTTTCACCACCTTGTGGCCACACTGGCTGTTGTGCTTCTTCTGTGTGGGTGTGGTCTCTTCTCAGGTAAATGATCTATTGTTTATCTTCAGGCTTTTAAGACCCCAGATGATATATCCTTTGATAGCTGGCACCATCAGCTTTCTTCACCACATTTGCTTATGTGATTGTGTTGGGCCAGTGAGCTTCGTGGAATACCAGATTCATAGAACAAAGTGTTATTGCATTAAGGGAGCCCCTGAGTGAGCCCAAGGTCCATCTGCTACCCTAATATTTGACCTATGGATATGTTCATAAATTTATTCCCTCCTTATAATAGATAATTGCATCTATGTAAGAACATACCTATGCTTAGACCTCTGCAAGTGCCCTTTGCCTTTTCTATCTTTCCTCTATTTCCTTCCATCTCCCTCCTGTCCCACCATCATGTTCCACCTTTATTGGCATTTCAGTGTTTCCTCACAGATTCATTGCCCTTGCTTAATTCCGATCAGGCCTCCCACACCCACCTTTCCATCAATTCCAGACCACTTGTTGCTCCCTCCACCATGTTTTGTTCCCTCCACCCCCAAGCCATGTTTTTGTCCATGCCCACTTCTCTTCCCCTCTCTCGTGCCCCCTAGGAATCATCAGACCTGTCATTCTTTACTCCTGACTCTGACCAGAAGTACTCCCTTCTTGATTTGGTTCTTTCTTTGGGGGGGTGTCAGTCTGCAATGCTTCCTTACCATGTGACTCCGCAAATGTCCTGTGTCACTGTCTGCTTCAGTAGGGAGCCAGTGTGCCCTGTCCTGTTGTTGTAAGCCCAGTCCTTTCTGTGGCGCATTGGGTTCCCAGGGGGGTGTAGTCCTCTGAGCATAATGTGTTGGCATGTGTCTTCCTCTTCCTCCCTTCTTGTCTTTGTCCCTGTGGGTGTGGGATGCTGGCCCCTCCCCCAACCTGTTCTCTGCCACTCCCACTTCTAGGGATGGGGTCCATCTGACTCTGATTGCATCTGGCTCTATAGCTCTCTCTTTTCTTGCATCCTTCCATGTGTCCATGCTGTCCTCATGGTTGGGTGCTTCATGGTAGGAACCGCTCACCCATTCCAGTTTCTGTGGAGACAGTACCCCCCCGGGTGGGTTAGTGCCCCGTTCCCTCTGTTATCTTTCACTTTGTACTTCCTTTTATCCCCCTATCCCCTCCACCCCCTCATCCTTCTCCCATTACTGTGTTGCACCCAGCATGTACCTCCCTGGTTTGGTCCTCCCTCCTCCCCTTAACCTACATCTTGGACCAACTGTTATGGTATAAGAGTCTTCTCTTTTTTTTTTGGGGGGGGGGCAATCACTGCTCTCCTGTGGTGGGAGTAGGAGGCCCAGCCCCACTGCTGGAATTGAATCTCCGTCCCAGTGGGCCGCAGTCCCACACACAACCACTACGCCACCGGGGCTCAGTCCTGGAGTCTTCTCTTTTATACTCACAATACTGTTTCTACTTACCTCAGGGGACTCATGCAATACTTATCCTTTTGTGTTTGACTGACTTCAATCGCATAGCATAATTTCAATTGCTTAGCATAATTTCCTTCAGTTCTTCCCACGCAGAGATGTGTTTCATGTGCTCGTCAGAGCTTTTGAGTGAGGCATAGTACTCCACTGTGTGTATGTGCCAGTTAGTTGTGTGTATGTGCCAGTTTGTTGATCTACTGATCAGGAGATCAGTTGATCAGTTGATCTACTGATGGAAATTTAGATTGTTTCCAACTCTTTGCGATTGTGAATTGTGCTGCAATAAACATTGACGTGCATACCACTGGCTGTGGTTTATTTCTTGTCTTTTCTGGGCATATACCCAATAGGAGGATAGCTGGATCATAGGGTAGCTCAACTTCCATTTTCATTAAGTATTGCCAGACTACTTTCCATAGTGGCTGTACATATCTACATGACCACAAGCAATGTAGAAGTGTTCCTATTTCACCACTTCCCCTCCAACATTTGTTGCACTCTGATTTTCTGCTCTGGGATAGCCTCAAGGGTGTTAGATGATATCTCATGGCTGTTTTGATTTGCATTTCTCTGATGGCTAGTGAGCGGGAGCATTTTCTCATATGTTTATTGGCCATATGGACCTTCCCCCTAGTGAAACTTCTTTTCATTTCTTTTTCCCATTTCTTCAAAGGGTTATCTGTTTTCATCTTCTTGCAGGAAACAAGGGTATTGTAGATTTTTATAATAAGCCCTTTGTCTGTTGTACTGTTGCTAAAAATTCTCTCCCAGTCTGTGGGTTTTCTGACTTTTACTCTTAGTAAAGTCCTTTAATGCACACATGTGTTTTATTCTTAGTAAGTCCCATTTGTCAATATCATGTTCCCCTACATGTGTACCCTGTCCTATTGAAGTTAGCCTTTGTATTCCCTGGGTCAAGGTTCTTAGATTTTCCCCAATTCTCTCGCTAATGGTGCTGATGGTTTGTGGTTTTACTTCCAGGTCTGTGATCCATCTTGAGTTTGTTCTTGTGCATGGTGTGAGGTAGAGATCCTGTTTCATTTTTCTACATGTGGATAGCCATTGTCTCCAGCACCATTTGTTAAATAGGGCATCACTCTCCCACTTGATGCTTTTGGGGCCCTTGTCGAAAATCAGTTGTCTATATGCTAATGGTTTTATTTCTGTGTTTTCTAATCTTTTCCATTGATCTGTGTATCTGTCATTATGCCAGTACCACGCTGTTTTGACCTCTGTGACTTTGTAGTAAGTGTGAAAGTCAGGTAAAGCCAGTCTTCTGACTGTGTTCTTTTCCTTGAGGAGATCCCTGCTAATTCTGGGCTTTTCCCTCTCCATTTCCCTCTCATTTCCTGTAGTAGAATTTTGTAGTTTTCCTTGTATAGGTCTTTTGGTTTTTTGGTTAGATACATCCCTAGATACTTATCCTTGGCTATTGTGAATGGTACTGCTTTCTTGATCTCCTCTGCCATGGTCTTGTCAGATGTGTAGAGCAGACCAATCAACTTTTGTTTGTTGATCTTGTATCCTGCCACTCTTGCATATTCCTCTATCGCTGTTAGTAGTCTGGTTGTGGAGCTCTTGGGATTTGCAATGTACAGGATCATGTCATCAGCGAATAATGATAATTTGACCTCCTCATCTCCCATTTGGATACCTTGAATGCTTTTCCATTGTCTTATGTTATTTGCTAAGACCTCCAGTACTATATTGAAGAGTAGGGGGGGGGGTAAGTGACATCCCTGTCTAGTCCCCTTCTTCAGAGGGATTGATTTAGTCTTTTCTCTATTGACTATTATGTTAGCTGTTGGCTTCTCATAGATAGCTTATATTAACTTGAGGAACTGACCTTCTGTTCCTATCTGTCTGAGCTTCTTGATTAGGAAAGGGTGCTGGATGTTGTCAAATGCTTTCTCTCCATCTATAGATATTATCATATGGTTCTTATCCTTCATCTTATCAATATGATGTATAATATTGATGGATTTACGGATGTTAAACAATCCCTGCATCTCTGGAATGAATCCTACCTGATCCTGGTGGATTATGCATTTTATATATTTTTGTATTCTATTGGCCAGTATTTTGTTGAAGATTTTTGCATCTATGTTCATTAGAGATATTGGTCTATAGTTCTCTACTCCAGTGGGATCCCTTCCCTGCTTGGGTATCAAAGTTATACTGACTTCATAAAATGAGTTGGGGAGTTTTTCATCCTTTTCTTTTTCTTTTTTTCTTCCTGGACCAGGTTATTCTTTTTCCTTTTTTTCATGTTTAATCATTTTATTGGGGGTTCATACATTGTTTCTCATAATACATACATATATTGTGTCACACTTCACATGCCTGCAGTTGTCATCGCTCTCTGAATCTCCACCTTTCCATCTGAGCCTCTGACCTCAGTCTCCCTTCCCTTCCCCTCCACCCTTGTTCCCCACTTCCCCACTAACTCTCAATACTCCATAAATTATTGCTTTGTCATAACTTACACTGCTCAATGTCTCCCCTTGCCCTCTCCCCCAGTGTCTGTCCCCCCAGTAAGGGGTTATAGGTTATAGGTATAACCCCTAGGTATATAGATTATAGGTATATCTCTGAAGTTGGCTCCCCCTCTCCACCCCACTTTCCCTCCACCCATCCTGCAGCTTCATTCCCACTACTGTTCCCATCCTGGGTTCCCCGCCTTTCCATTTCTCATCTCCACAGTAGTCTAGAGCTGGGACCGTTACAGTTGGAGGGAGGAAACCTTCAGGAACTACAGGAAAGTTGTATGCTTCATTGCTACCTCACTAAGCCTCACTAGCCTGTCTTCTCCCCAAGACTCCCCTGTGCGAGAGTGTCCAATTACCCACAGGTGGGCCTTGGGTCCCCACTCCACTCTCCCCCATTCATAGTTACTTGGTTCTTGTTTTTTGATGTTTTATATCTGCTCCCTTCACGATCACACATGCTAGTGCTTTTCTTCCATGTGGGCTTTGCTGCTTCTGTGCTAGATGTCCATCCATTCACCCTTAAGCCTTTGCGATCCCAGGTACTTTATCATTTGGTAGTTGGGTACCATCAGGTTTCTCCTCTCTGTCTGCGTCTGCTCCCTTCTGTCTTCCATGATCTTGTCGCGAGGGTGGGCACACAGTAATATGATTTTTGTTCTTCGATGCCTGATATCTGGGTCTTTCCACATCTCATGGTTGTGCATGCTGGTGTGCATCTTTTAAGGTGGGCTTTGTTGTTCCTGGGCCATATAACCATTTGTTCACTTTTAAGACCTCGGATGTCACATTTTTTGATAGCCGGGTACCATCAGCTATCTTTACTATACACTGGAAAACTTTATGAAGGATTGGTGCCAGCTCCTCCCCGAAAGCCTTATAGAATTCCCCAGTGATGCCATCTGGACCAGGAGCTTTTTTTGTTGGTATAGTCTTGATAACCATATCTCTCTTCTTTTTTTATGGGTATGTTTAGTTCTTGACCTCTGTCTGGTACAGTCTAGAAGGGATTGTTTTTCCAGGTATTTGTCCATGTCTTCTACATTGTTGAACTTGTTGTTGTACAGATTTTCGTAGTACTTTGTAATAATCCTTTTAATTTCATTAGGGTCTGTTGTGATTTCCCCCATTTCATTTCTTATCCTATCTTTTGTTGCTTGCTCTTTCCTTTCTTTGGTTAGGTTGGTCAGTGGCCTGTCGATTTTATTGATCCTTTTAAAGAACCAACTTTTTGCTACATAAATCTTTTGCATTGCTTCCCTTCCCAGTGGTTCAACTCTGCCCTAATTTTTATTATTTCTTTTCTTTTACTATTGGAAGAATTATTCTGCTGCCTCTGTTCTAGTTGTTGGAGCTTTTCTGAGAGCGTGTCTGCCATAAGACTCCCTTCCTTTTTCATATATTGCAATCAGACTACCTCTGATAACTGCCTTCAGAGTATTCCAGAGGTTTTGATATGAGGTATTCTCATTCTCATTAATTTCTAGAAATATTTTGATCTCTCTTCTAATCTGGGTCATTACATATTCGTGCCACAGAAGTTCGTTACTCATCCTCCAACTGTTTGCCCTTTTTTTTACTACTGGTCCTTTTATTAATCTCTAGCTTTATGGCATGGTGGTCAGAGAAGGATGTCTGTATGATCTCTATGTGTTTGAATTTACTTATGCTTGACCTGTGTCCCAGTACATGGTCAATTTTTGAAAATGCGTCATGTGGACTTAAGAATATGTATTTTGTTTTCATTTGGATGGAAGGCCTGGAATAAGTCTATCAAATCTAATTGTCTTATTGTGGTGTTTAGTTCTATAGCCTCTTTGCTGAGCTTCTTTCCCAAATATCTGTCTTTCTCTGTTAGTGGCATGTTAAAGTTTCCTTCTATGATTGTTGAGTCTGTAACATCTTTTTTCACATTCTAAATATTCTCTTTGACAAATTTGATGGGTCTCTCATTTAGCACGTATATATTTATTATGCTCACTGGTTCCGAGTGAAGTGCTTCCTTGAGCACTACAAAGTGCCCCTCCTTTTCTCTTTTTATGGCTTGAACTTTGAGGTCTGCTTTATCTGAAATTAGGTTTGTGACCCCTGCATTTTTTGATTCATCATTAGCCTGATATATCCTCCTCCAGCCTTTTATTCTTAGTTTATTCTTGTCTGCGAGCTTAAGATGAATTTCCTGCAGGCAACAATTGATGCATTATGTTTTCAAAGCTAGTCAGCCAACCTTTTGAATTTCATGATGGAGTTCAGGCCATTGACATTTAGAGTTATTATCCCAATCTATGGGTTCATTGCTGGCCTCTTGTGTTTTTTGATGTGTTTGTTTTCTTATCCCCCTTTTCACAGCTCTGTTGTGTTTTCATGGGAGGCTTCTTTATTGCTATGCTTTCTACCTGTGGCCGTATGTTCTTGATGATTAGGGTTAGTCTGTTGGGTCCTGGGTGAGATTAGAGAATAGGATGTTCTCCTGTTTGTGCTTGGTGGGTGTTGGTCTTCTGGCCATAGTGAGTTGGCAAGGGTCTTCCTCAGGTTTGGGTGTCTCAAGATATTCTTTAAGCTTTTCCTTATCTTGGAAGACCTTTATTTCCCCATCTATCTTGATAGATAGCTTTGCAGGGTAAAGAATTCTAGGGGAGGTGTTGTTTTCTTCAACTTCTGGAAGATATTGGTCCATTCTCTTCTCCTCTTCGTGGTTTCTGTTGATAGGTCTGCACATATTCTTACCCGAGAGCCCTTATATGTGACCATCCTCCTTTCTCTTGCTGCTTTCAGGATTCTTTCTTTTTCCTCAAAGTTGGATAGTTTAACTATTATATGCCTTGGTGAGCTCTTCCTGGGGTCTAGTTTACTCAGTGTCCTCTCTGCTTCCTGTATAATAGACTGGTTCTCATTCATTACATTGGAGAAATTTTCTTTCAGAAATTCCCTTGTTAAATTAATGTTGATTTCTTCGCCGTGTCTTGTTCTGGTAAGCCAATGATTTGGATGTTGTTCCTTTTCATAGCATCACTCATTGATCTCAGGTTTTCCTTTGTCTCTGCTATTATCTTGTTTGATTGTCTTTCACGTTTGCTGAGGTCAGCCTGATTGTCTCCAAGATCACTGATATGAGTCTCAGTCTCATCCAATCTGTTCGTGAGATCAGCTACCCTGTGCGCAGCCTCTGCTATTTCCCCTGTTAACTCCTGCATTTCCCTCTGATGCTTGATCTTGATTCCCGCTATTGTGGACTTCATCCCTTCTATTGTAGCCTTCATCCCCTCTATCGTTGCATCCTTTGTCTGTGCACCCTTCTTCATCTCTTTTATTCCTCCAATCAGTCTTCTAAGAATTTCTTTTTGTGGCAGGGTCACATCAGATTCTTCTATGAGTATAATGAGATCTGTTGCTGTGGTTTGTCTTTCTTGTTTACTTTTTAGTAGTGATGTGGTATTCTGTTTACGTGATGCTTTCAAAGAGGCTGATGCCATGTTCCTCGGCCCTTTTGTACTTTCAGAGGGTTTGGTGTTGGTGTTTTCACAGGGTGCCTGTGTTTGGTCCGGTTGCTGTGCAGGCCGGTACTCTGTTGACTTAAAAGTCAGCTGTCCCCTTGTTTCCATGCAGATTCCCGAGTATCCAAACTTCTGGGCACACAGACTCCCAGACATACACACACTGAGCCACAGACTTCCGCATTGTACAGTGCAGCAGGTTCCCTACACTGGCGCTGAGGTTACTGCAGTTCAACTAAGATCCTGAGCCAAAGTTGGACTCTTAATCCCACACAGATTCTGTGCACATAGGCTCCTGTAGGCAGACTCTGAGTCACACAGACTCCCAGGCACACAGGCCACCCAGGCTCCCAGCTGCCCAAGGCTGCAGAAGTTAAACTAAGGCCCTGGATCAAACCAACTCTACCCTTGTTCCCCTACAGACTCCTGTGCACAGAGGATCCTAGAGTCAGATTCTGGGGACCACAGGTTCTTGGGGGCCCAGATTCGGGGTTACATAGACTTTTACTCTGAGGAGTACAGCAGCCTGCCCGCTCCCGCCCAGAGGACGCAGAAGTTCAACTAAGGCCCTGGGACGACCAGCTGATCTCTTGTTCCCACACATAGTCCATGAACACAAGCTCCTGGTGACAGACTTTGGGGCACATGGGCTCCCAGACACACACACTCCTCAACACACAGACGTCAAGACACACAGACAACACAGGATCCCAACTGCCGAGGTCAATGTCCTGGACCAAACCAGCTATACCCTTATTCCCCCACAGACTACTGTACACACAGGCTCTTGGGGACAGACTCTGGGTCACACAAGATCCTGGGACAGGCTCAGGGGCACACAGGCTCCTGGAGACCCAGGCTCAGGGGCACAGAGGTTCCGACAAACACAATAGACTCCCAACTTGCACTGGGCAATATGCAATGACTTAGGCACCCAGATTCCCTTTGTCTGGCCTGCTGCAGCACTAGGAAAAGCTGGGCAGTGCAAGACCCACACTGGAGAGAGTGGGCGACAACCCACCAGGCAGTGCATGATCCACACAGCCTGGCTCCCATGCTAGGGAAGGCGGGAGGAGGACTGCGGGGCAGTGAGCGATTCAAGAGGCCCAGCTCTCAAGCTTGAGATGGCGGGATAAGGACGCTGGCCTGTGGGAGACTCAAGCAGGACGGCTCCCAGGCCGGGGAGGGCAGGCGAAGGACTGTAGACCCTGGGATACTCAAGCGGGTTGGCTGCCAGGCTATGGAAGGCAGGAGGTGCGTCTGTGCAGAGGGCTACTTGACCTTTCCTGGGCTCAGATCTGGGGAATCGGCGTGTGGGGAGTGCTGGGCTGCTCCCTGTTCACCAGGTCCCTATAATGGCGGGGTCGAGACCCACTGGCCAGGCAAGCATGGCTGCCTGGGGGCAGGAGGCAGTCCAGGCACTGGCCGTGGGTGCACTGGCCGTAGGCAGCAGAAACCGCCAGCGGTTCATCCCTGGGTGTCGGGAGGGAGGTGGCTAAGCCTGTAAGCACAGTCGCCTTTGTCCCCTGCACAGAGGGGATCCGTGGGAGACACACAGCTTCCTCAGGTGAGTGCCGAGAGTGGACCGCCTTTGTAGGTGTGTGGTGTTCTAGTCTAGCCCTGGGGGGCTCCATACGAAGGCTGTCCTGTTTACAGGACCCGGGATAGTCAGTGGACTGGGGTCGGTCCTGGCTGGCGGGAAGGCACACAAAGGTTGGCCCACGGCGGGAAATCTCCGCTATAAGGACCTCAACCTCTGGGGCTTAAAAGAAAGCAGATGTGGGGCAGGGTCCCCTCCTGGCCAGGGAGTGCCCCCGTAGGGAACTTTCCACTCACTAGAGCACTTCCACGCGACCTCCTAGATACCAAACTTACCGGAGCTCCCATTTGGGCTATTTACTTTGGCGCCATCTTGGACAGTCCTCCTAATTTGAATGTTTAAATGGGTTAGGACATACCTGTAAGGAAGACTGAACAACTTAGGTCCACACAGTGTCTTCAGTGGTCAGGATATTCAAAATTGAAGTAATTTGCCTAGGAGACTGTTGACAGATTGGAAAACGAAATGTACCCTTCAGGTTTTTTGTTTTTAATATTGAACTAGTGGTTTGTATCAGAAGTCGGAAAAAAAATTGGAGACATGAAGAAACTCTCCTCTCTAGGACTGGACATTAAAAAGAGACTGTGGTGTTGAAATACTTGCTAGGTGATCACCTGGATGCCCTTGTTGAGTGGAAGTGAGAGAAATGCAGCAATAACGAGATGGGTTGAGTCTGGCCACTGGCACTCATGGACCTGATTCACAGAGACTGGAGGAGAAAGTAAGAGCAGGTAGACTGGTCTGAATGCTATCACTAGGGGGTTAAAGTTGTTGAGAATTTGTGATGGTGCCCATGGCTTTAAGGCAAGGCAACCAAGGGGTACCGTGAAGATGCTAAGTTAGGCAGCTCACATTGAACTGACCAGAACCCAATCAGATAAGATTTTTAATTCTGTGAACTGGTGCATTTTGCTGCTAGCTTTATTGGTGGCCTGTCCTGATTTGACATTGTTTATAAATACAGATTCACAATGTGCCAACTGGGATGGCAAATCTTGACATCAAAGGACATGCTTGTCTCTTCAGAACACTGGGTTTATGTAAGTGGTAGAATAGAAATTCGATAACCCAAATGTGGAGGATGATGACTTGAAGAGGTTGTCTTACAAAGTTTCATAAGTGGGGAAATACATTCATAGGGTTATTGGATTAAGGTATACGTTTTAAGCATATAACATTGTGTTGTTCACTTATAGAATATTATGTTTAAATGAGGTTTTGGCACATATTGAATTGTATGCATTTTAGTTTTATCCTGTTAGGTTTTGCTTAAAAGTTGTACCTGGCTAAAAAGTTGTGTAAGGGTATCAAGTTGACAAGGAGTAGCTACATAATCTCCTGTCAACATGAATGAAGAGGTGGAGTCTGGAGTTTAGCAAGTCAATCAGGTAGCAGCTTGATGACCTCATTTAGAGGAGCGACGGAGCTAAGTGGCTCACTGCAGACCAGACCCAGTCTCTCTGCCTTCCCTTTCCTGCTGTTGAGATGCTCAAAGAGCTAGAGGAGTCATGTGGAGCCCTGTATCAGCATTGAGATCTTTCCACTGCTATTGGATCCACAAGACCTTCTAACCACTGGCTTGTGCTCTTCCTGCATTTGGCATCATTGCATGTACTGCATGAGTCAAAAGAGGCATTTATGGACAAGTGTGGGACATATGGTCTCATATCGGATTCATAGACTTGATGTGGATGGCTCTGGGATGTTTTCTCAAAAAACAATTGCCCTTTTATATAAATCTCTTTTGTGTACTCATATGAGTGTGTTTGGATTTATTTCCCTAGTCAATCAAGAGAGATAACTTTAAAAGATTGTAACTAATTAGATAAGTATCTAGTTAATTTCCAAGTAATGGAAACAGAGATGGGAGGAAGTTGGAGTGAGTCAAGAGCCTCCACAAATAGAAATAGAGAAATAGAACCTGGGTGGATTCAAGTTCTGGTTGTTTCAAAAAATCATTTCTATGTTGAATTTACCCCTTGAAGATGAAAGTGTTTCGATCTGAATAATTATGAGAAGTGCTGTAATCTTGGAAACCCAATGCTTACCCAGAATTCTGACAAACCCAGAACTTGGGTTAAGACATTCAAAATGTGAAATATAGATATAGGAAATCAAAAGTAAATCATTCAGCTTCCCTGGTAATATCCTCCAAAGCAACAAAACTAAACTCACTGTAAGGAAGTTGATTCTGACTCATAACAACCCCATAGGATAGCTTGGAACTGACTGAATTTCCAAGGCTATACATCTTTATGGGAATTCATCTTTCTTTTGAGGAAGGGGTGGATTCGAACTGCTTACCTTCAGGATATACCCCAGGTCATAACCCACCCTCTCACCAGGGTTTACTTGACAGAGACATGATGAAACATCACTTTCATACCACATTGTACTGTGGAAAAAATAGTGATTATAAATGACTGCCTTTGACAAATGTGTTCAATTTTACTTATTTTAACTTAACTGCAGTTTTTTTTAATAAATGTTCCTGTTATCTTCTGGGTACATTCGACATCCTCTTAATGTTATGTGTGGCCCCAGAATTTATCTGCCAATACATGTAAGCAGAAGCACCCTGTGCCATTTCTAATCAAGTGAAAGTCTCTGTGAATTGGTATACAATTCACTATTTTCTCTTCTCTTGTCAGAGTAACCACAAAAAATAAAGACTTCACAAATCTAGGCTATCAAGCAGATACTGCCAATGGCCTTCAATGAGTAAGAGTAAGAAATGAGTAAGAAAATCTTTGTCTTTTTGAGTCACTAAATTGATCATTTGCTTTTTAGCAGCAATGTAGCTCAATATATTCTTTCATACCATGTAAATTATTGTGTTAGTCTGGGTAGAATAAATAAACAAATTCCTAGACATGCATATGTATATAAGGCAAAGATTTATACACAAGAGGAATGGAACATTGAGAAAACATCCCAACCCAGTCCTATCCAAGGTCATAAGTTCGATATTAGTCCACATGTCTGATACAAGTCTGTAAAGTCCCCTTCCAACTTGCAAAGCATGTGCAATGACACCAGAACAATCATAGACCAGTGGATACAGAGTCTTATGTATCCAGCTGGGGTAGAAGCATCCTGGCGCTGGCAGGGCTCCCCATTTCCAGGACTCAGGGTCCAACAGCAGTATCCATTGGCTGTAGAAATATCTCAGTGCTGGCAGGGTTCTCCCCATGGCTTCTCCAGCCACAGAGGTTTGGCTCCATCAGGGCAATCCCATGTAGCTTCTCCTCCGGCTCCTCCATTATCCAAGAAGCAGGATCGATCAGCATGCTGTCATCTCATTTTGTCAGTAGTTCGTCTCCAAGAGAGTGAGTCAGGTCTCTCTTCTCCAATTGGGAAATACCGTGAAACTTCCCAGAATTCTCAGGAGAAAGCCTTGCCCACACAGAGGCCTCATTGGCTTTCTCCAGATTGACAGGTTAGACTCCACCCCTAGAATCCCAATCATGAAATTGACACACAAGTACATGACTGCCACAATTATGAACAAGTGGTAATGAAGAGTGGGTAATGGGTTAAGGACCCATTCTTGGGAAAAAGACATTCTAGGTTTGAAGGTTCTGTCATTGTGGTAAAAGTTGTTCTGCTGGCAGTTGGCTTAGGGTAGGTCTGGAGGGAAGTTCTCAAAGCTGCAGGCAAAGGACTTTGAGTTCAGCAAGTGAAGGTCAGAGAATCACAGTGATTGTGTGTAAATTTTCTTCCTGATTTCCCAATAGGTAGGTGAACCAGAGAACCAGGTTTCTCTTCTGGCTGCACTTTGTGGCTTTCTTGATGTAGATAGATCAAGTAGCACATCTGTTTGATCACCAAACTTTGCTGGAAGTCAAGTCTGTGTTTTTAAGATATAAGCAATTTATATGTATATTTAGTGTACAGAGTCTAACTAGTGCATAATATTCAATTGTACACACACCCTATAAAGATTGTGAATTTTTATAGAAGCAAACAGGCTAATTTTCTCATGTAAAGTAACTGATAGGCTTGAACTTCCAGCCTAATTAATAGATAGCTTACCTCATATTTCTCACTAATTTTTCGGTGAAAAGTTTTGTATATGTCCTTACAGGGACATAGAAAAATTGCTTCAGAAGTAAGTGTCCAGAAAATGGGTTGTTAAATCATAAGTTAGCCAAACATTTACTAACAATAAGTACTACCAGGATTTTCTCTAGAATGACTGATCATTTGTAGGATATGAAGGTTCTATTTCTCTACATTGTGGATAAAATTCTCTCTCTAACTTTTTTATAAACTGGGTGTAATGTGCTGTTTCTGTGTTGTTCTCTATGGATATCTGTGATTGTGAGTGGCTGTAGGTCTTTATTCACATATTTCAGTCTTTACAGCTCCCCTTCTGGGAATTGACATCTTGTATCCTTGAATATCCTTATGACTGATTTTATTTTGAGAGTGTATATGTGTGTGATTATAAATATATAATGATACTTCTCAACACTAAAAGTAATTTATTTCCATAATTTCTCTGCCAACTTTGCCCACTGTGCACCTCATTAAACTGAAATTGTTGGTAATGAATTATTAAAAACCATCAAGTTCTAACCTGATGAAATGTTGTGTGGGAGTCTTATTTATGAAAAACTTTTTCATCCCCAAATTACTATAACATGCCTGGAGATGAGCTATCTCCTCAAAGTAGAGTGACTTAAATGATATGAATGGAACAAAGCTCTTGGGACCGTTCTTTGGTCACACATCCTGGATCAAAATGAGAAGAAACAGTTGTGAGCATCCATTAATCATTGGAACATGGAATGTATGAAGTATATACCTAGGAAGGATAAACTTGACATCCTAAGTATTAGTGAGCTAAAATAAACTATTTGACATTTGAATAAGATAAGCATGTGGTTTATTATGTTTGCAATGACAAATTTAATTGGAGTGGCATCATGTTCATTGTCTAAAAGAACATTTCAAGATCTATGCTGTAGTGACAAGATAGTATCTATATACTTGAGTTCGTTGTCTGGAGAAAGAAATCCAGTGACATTCAGATATGCATAAGAACGAACCTATGTCAAGATGCAGTTATACATCAAGAAAGCATCTGTGCGCAGTCCAGCTCAAGAAAATGTGTGTGAAGTTAGTTGGAACCCTCTTTGGACTCACATAGCTGCAGGCTGATGGTGCAGCAAGGTAAAGCAAGAGCAGCGAGGTCACTGGCTGGTGAGGGTGAAACTGCATGGCTCCACGATAGGTGGGAACATAGGAGGGCTCTGACAGCTCAAAGGTTGGCTACCAGGGTCAGTAGCTCATAAGGGGCTTTCCCTGAAGGCCGATAAGAATGAAGGTGAATGACGAGAAAGACACCGGCCAACCCCTCAAGCATTGTAGGCCACTAAAGTTCAGTTTTGAAATAGTTAAAGACTTTATGACTTAAATGCCAGTATATGTTGCTTGACCTTGTGATGAGAATTGTAGACGCAATTAAGAATAAAGACTCTTTCTCAGTCCTGAGAAATCAGAATGTATTCAAGGATGTTTAAGTTGGCAGAACATAAAAGTTGTTGATGTGCACACCTACTTAGTTGTGAGATAACACGACCCTGAGTGTTTCTGGATTGCTAAAAGCAAGGTGTAAAATAAACTCAGGGCGCAGCACAGCTCACAGGAACGATGGCTGTTGCCCTCCTGATCCCATCTCTGTGTTCTCTTTCTTTCTTTCTTTCTCATCTGCACACTCCCATCTCAGCATCCCGCAGTGAACTGACTGCTGGTTCCATCACTCAAGGAGTTATCATCAGACTGTTACTTGATTGATAGTCTAGACTTTATTGCTACCTCCACCCAGCTGCATGGTGACATAAAATCTAATTGACACAACACCCCAGGGATTATTCAAATATAGACATTGATCACTAGAACCAAAGATAAGGAAATGGAAGAATGTTGCCAACTTGTTCAGCCTGAACTTGATCAACTATGTGATTGGAATGCATTGATAAGCACTGGAAAGTGGTAGCTGTGAGTTGGAATCAATATGACAGGATGGTGGTGATAAAAGAGAAAGGAAGCTGGGGACCACAGGATAGAATTTTGCAAGTCAAATAACTTATTCATTTCAAATATCTTTCTTTTTGAACAATGTAAATAAAAACTGTACATATGGACCTCATCAGATGGAGTTCACAGGAATGAAATTGACCATACCTTCAGGAAGAGAAAATATCCAGAGAAAACCTCAATATCATCAACTAATACAAAACCAGGAGTGTCTATTGAAAAGTTCACTGAGTTTACTCATTAAAATAGACAGTGAAGTTAAAGAAAATTAAAACAAAGTCACAAGAGCCGAAACACGGCCTGATGATCTCCCAAATGAATTTAAAAGCCATCTCATCAACTGCTTTGATACATTGAAAACTAATGACCTCAGAACAAATGAATCATTGTATAACATCAACAATATCATGCACAAAGAAAGCAAAAGGTCATTAAAGAAACAGGAAATAAAGAAAATACCAAAGTGGATAAGAGATGAGATTTTGAAATTTGTTCTGCAAAGTAATGTAGCTAAAACAAACGGATAAAATGATGAAGTAGATTAGCGGAACAAGAAATTTCAAAAGGAAGCTCAAGAAGACAATCTAAAGCATTATGAAATTTGCAAAGATGTGGAATTAGAAAAAAAATACTAAGCATAGCTCAAGCTGAAAGAACTAAAGAAAACATTTAAGTCTTGATTTGCAATATTGAATTTTTATGAAAAACATTCAAAGTGATGGAAGTTGCATCAAAAGAAGATGGAAATAATACACAAAATCATTGTACCATAAATAATTGGTCAACATTCAATCATTTAAAGAGTTAGCATATGATCAAACACCAATGGTACCATTGACGAAAGAAGTTCAAGCTACTCTGTAGACCTTATTAAGGGAAAAAAGTAGCTTCAAGATGTGACAGAATACAAACAAATATTTTAAGAAATTTATGAAGCACTTAAAAAATTCATGGCCTGGGATCTGGGCAACCAACTAATCAAGTCCTATATTATGACCATTTCAAAGAAAGGTGACCCAATGGTATGTAGAAACTATCGTATAATGCCATCAATATAAAATGTAAAGAAAAGTTTGTTGAATATTGTTGAAAAATGGCTACAATGACAGGGAGCTGCCAGAAATTCATCTGTAGTCAGTAAAAGATGCTAAATGAGGGTTATTATTGCTATTAGATCAGTTTTGACTAAAAGCAGAGAACAACATAAATCCCATAAATATATTTTCTTTTATTTCATATACTATGCAAAGGCATTTCACTCTGTAAATCAGTAAAAACTATCAATAGCATTGCAAAGAACTAGAAATTCTGGACACTTAACTATGATTTTGTGCAACCTTCACATAGACAAAGAGTCAGTTCTTCAAATACATATATATAGCATGTTTTGAAATCAGGAAAAGTGTAAATCAGGGCTATCTCCTTTCACCATACTTATTAATTCTGTATGCTGAGTACATAATCTGAGAATTTGGACTAAATGAAGAGCAGGGATCCTCAAACTATGGCCCGCGGGCCACATGTGGCCCGCTGAGGACATTTATCCGGCCTCCAGGTGTTTTTGCTACCACTGCCTGTCTTGCTTAGCAGCTGACTCATCCTGGGCCTGCAGTGAATTTGTTCCTAGTTTTTTTGTTTGTTTGTTTTTTTTAACTATAGTCCGGCCCTCCAACTGTCTGAGGTACAGTGAACTGGCCCCCTGTTTAAAAAGTTTAAGGACCCCTCCTATATGGCATCAGTATTGGTGGGAGACTTATTAACAACTTGGGTTATGTATATAATACATCCCTCATACTAAGAGTGATGAGGACTTGAAGCCCATAATTATGAAGATCAAACACTGCAGCCTCAGTATGGATTGTGCCTAAATATAAAGAAAACAAAAATCCTCACAACTGGATAGCATCAAGATAAATGGGGAAAAAATAATGAAGTTGTCAGGGATTTCATTTTAATTGGTCCAACAATCAACATTCATGGAAGCAGCAGTCCAGAAACCAACTAATATATTATAGTTCCATGCTGTGATGTCAGTTCCAACTCACGACCACCCTAGGTACATCTGAGCAAAACGCTACCCTCACAGGTGTCCTTTATGTTTAAGCTCTTTGTTGCAGCCAATCCATCAATTCCTCTCGTCGAAGGGCTTCTTCTTTCCTATTGCCACCCAAATTTAACCAAGCTGATTGTCCAAGCATGACGTTCTTCTCCAGGAACCGAACTCTCCTGATAATATGTCCAAAGTGCATGAGACATGTCTCACCATTCTCACTTCTAAGGAGAATTTTGACAGTACTTATTCTAAGACCAATTTGTTTGTTCTTTGACAGTCCATGGGGATTTCAATATTCGTTCAGTCAATTTCAATATTTTTGAAACGGATAGGCATATCTGCTGTACAAGATCTCTTTAAAATGTTAAATAGAAAAAATATCATTTTGAGGACAGAGGTTCCCCGGGCCCAAGTTATGGCATTTTTCAGTTGACTCATACCCTGAGAGGTGGACAAGGAATAAGAAAGACCATCAAAGAATTGACGCATTTGAATTATGGTGTTGCTGAGAAATACTGAAAGTACTGTCAACTGTCAGAAGAACAAATCTCTGTTGGCAGAAATTCAGCCAGAATGCTCCTTCCTGTGAAGACAGGGAAGCTTCATCTCACTTACAGTGGAGGTATTATCAGGAGACCAGTCCCTGGGGAAAGAAAGCAGGATCAATACATCCCGTTGTTCATCTGTTGTCCACTTTTGTTTTTGGAGCATCACTGCCCTCTGGTGGTGGGAGTAGGAGGCCCAGCCTTACTGCTAGATTTGAACCCCCAACCCAGTGGGCGGCAGTCCCATGCACAACCACTACGCCACCGGGGCCCAGCATGTTGTCCACTTTTGTATGTGATATGAGAAAAATTTATTTTCTTCATTAACAGAATCTGTTTTTTCAGTAATTTTGTATTACAAATATCTATCACACAATATATCGAAAACATAGGTAGGTAAATGTGTCTGTGTGTATGTGGTAGTCATGTGCTTATGTTACTTTTATGATTGAGATGTAGGGGTGGAGTCTGACCTGTTAATCAGGAGAAAGCCATTGAGTAGCTGATGAGGCCTCTGTGTGGGCATGGCTTTCACCTGAGACTCCAGGGAAATCTCATGATATTTCCCTCGTAAAGATGAGAAGCTATCTTCCCCAGTTGTTGGGAGTTAGTTTAGGAGATGATTAATCACAGGCAACACAGAATGGCGGCGGCTGGGAGGCTGGAGTAGCCGGTGGAGCAACCACACGGCTTAGCCCTGATGACGCCGGACCTCTGAAGCTGGAGTGGCATGCTGTCGATGGACCTGAGCCCTGGAAGCGAGGAGCCTTGGGGAGACCCCTGCCAGCGCCAGAATTCTGCACCCACTGACCTGTGACTTCCTGAGTCAGAAGCAGACGTTATAGACTGATTTGCCGGCATATGGGTTAATACCGGACTTATGACTTTGAACTGGACTTGGCTGGGATGCTTTCTCCATGTCCCATTCCTTTTGTACATAAACCTTTTCCTTAAACCTATATGCGTGTCTCGGAAATTTGTTCCTCTAGTCCATCCAGACTAACTCAGTGTATATTTATTTTAATCTAGTTTGCTACATTACTTTTCTAATTTATGTTTTCCTAATATGCTATAATATTAAGACAGATGAGTCCAAAACCTCCCACTTCCTTTGTTCTAACTTAAAAAATATTTTAACAATTTTATCATTTACTTTTTGTAAATGATAAATACTCATAAATACTCTAGAATCAGTAGTTGAGTCCATAGAAATTATTCTGTTAATTTTTTATTGACATCACTATGAATGACCCAAATGATTTTAGAAGAATTTTTATCTTTACAAACAATGAGCCACTCCATTCTTGAACATGGTACAGTTAGGTCTTCTTTATGATCCTTAGTGGTTTTTGAGTTTTCTCTTCATAAATATTACTGTATTCTTAATTGTATTAATTCCTACATACTTTAGTATTTAATTGTGAATGCAGTTGGTACTGAATTTTATATTTCTGCACAATTATATTTGCAATCTAAAATATCTTCTCCATGTCTTATTTTCTATTTTGGTTTCAATTAATACAGCTTACCTCACAAAAGTGTGTTTAGAGAAACAAAAGACCACAGGTGTAGAATTTATTCTTGCAAAAGAACAAGACTAATTTCTGAACAAGAAGGAATGAAACAATAAAGGTTAATGATACAAAACAAAAATAGAGGATTAAGTGGGAGATGTCAAACAGTTAAGCCTTTACATTGAAATATTTTTAAAACATCATCCTTTAAAGAGAAATACAGTCCTTTTTGAAAATCCAATCAGTTATGAGTCAAGAAGTTGCTAAGGAAATCGCCATTTTCAAAACAGTTGCATAAGCCAAGAATTGAAGCACTAAACCTTTAGAACAAAATGAAAGAAAGAAGAAATTAGAATGAAAACCACACAGTATAGTCTACACCTACTTCCTGATCTATAAAATCAGGAGGTCAGACTTAATGGTATCTAAGTCTTCTGCTTTAAGTCTCAGATTTCTTTTTCTTCCTTTCTTTCTTTCTTTAAAGCACACACACACAAGGGAATTGTACTGGGATAAAAAGAAGTTTATTGTAAATAAATAGATCCCCTTCATTGACTGGGCTTTTCTAATATTTTTTCTCTAGTAAAGACACTTGAGAGAAATTATTATTTAAAGGAACTCAAGAATAAATTTAGTCCATGTGAATGCACAGGGGCAATTTTAGACTGGACATCACTAGAAGGAATGGAATTATTTTTATCATTGTCATTTTGGCTGGTTATTGTTGGAAATAGATTCTTTCCTTGTCATCAGCAATAACCCCCATGCTAATATTGAAGGGGGAATTTTGTGGTTTGTTTGTATTTTTCAACTGAGTCCATGTATTTTAAGAGACTTGGAGTTTGGAAAGAAGGAAAGGGAGAACTGAAACTTCTGGGCTTCAAGTGCTAGGTAAGCGTATTCTTTCAGATTGTTCACTGCCGAGTTGTCACTCAAAGTTCCTCTTTTCAGGCTAGAGCTGCTGTTTCTATTTTCCACAATAAAATCACAAAATTTACTTTCAGAATATAAATCACTTTTTGGAGGCTCTTACAGCTCTCGTAACAATCCATACATCACTAGCATCAAGCACATTTGTACATATGTTGTTATTATCACTTCCAAAACATTTTCTTTCTAGTTGAGCCCTTGGTAGCAGCTCCTTTTATTTTCTCCTCGCTCCCAACCTTTCCAGCTTGTGGACCCTTGATAGCTTATAAATTATTTTTATTTTCATATCTTATACTGTTGTCTGCTTTTACCAATATTTCAGTGGTTCACCCCCCCTTGGGGGGGGGTAAGGGGTGATGCTTATACATCCATCATTATGATCTCTTCTTCCTTTCTCTGCCTTCTTCCTCCCCTTCTCTCTACACTCATGGTGTTGCTACTCCCATTATTGTTCCTAAGGGGTTTATCTGTCCTGGGTTCCATGTGTAGAGAGTTTCAGTCTAGTGTACATGCTCCAGTCTAGACAGATTTTGTAAGGAAGAACTGGAACTGGGGTCATGGTGGCAGCAGGTAGTGGGGAGGAGGATGCATTAAAGAACTAGAGGAATATTATGATTCATCAGTGCTATACTGTACCCTGGTTGGCTCATCCCTTCATTGCAACACTTCTGTGAGTGGATGTCCAATTGTCTACAAATGGGTTTGGGATCTTCATTTTGACCACCCCCCAAAAAATACTTCAGGCAAAGTATAAAATCCATCACCTGCGTGTCTTGTAGACATATGTCTTATTTATTGAATTCCATTTCTTCATCTGTACACGAAGTTCATTTTCCTCCTCTAGCAGAAGCTAAAGTTATGATTGAGACAGATAAATCTTATCATCAAATGAATATTCCAAAATACAGCTTCATGTTTTAGAATAAAGTAGAGGCACAAATAAAATCTTTAAAATTAATACAAAGTTATTACTGACAATAACAAAATATTGAAAATAGTGAATATCATATACCATAAGTAAGAAAATCCCCATCCAGTTGTCAATTTAGTAAAGATGAAGCAAGATATATTAAAATGTTATAAATGTGTATATTAATATGAAACAATCTCCCATAAAGAAAGAAAAAAAATAATTGAGATTTTTAAATAGCATGCCATTCTAGTCCTTTTTCAATCTGTCCACCTATTTGTGTATACATCTAACAATAAAGAGGATATTTTTGGTTTTGCTTTTTACAGTGAATTATGTGAAGGTCTACAGAGAAAATTATCAGTTTGCATTCAACAGTTCATATATATACATATATTGTCAAAATCCATTCATTGCAATTCCTTCAATGTGTCATCACTTATTCCACCCCCTTCCTGTGTTTCCTGTTTCCACACTTCCTTCTTTCCTAACCTTTGAAACTTTGTTCTTGGGCAAGCGGTGCCCTTTTGATCTAAATGGTTGACTACTCTAACTTGGGTAAGTTCAGTTCCAGATCGTCGTCTTAGGGACTTGACCAACTTATATCCAATCAGTAAACGTGGTTTCTTTTATGATGTTGGATTTTTTTTCTCTGCTTTATCCAGAACTTTTAAATGTGGTACTCTTTCAAAAATCAGTAATAACAAGCACATCTGGTTCTGGTGTCAGAGTCATGGAGACTTTTTTAAAAAATTATTTTCTTGGAGACTCAAACAACTCAGCACAATCCATACATCTATCCCTTGTGTCCAGCACATGTGTACATTTGTTGTCATCATCATTTTAAAAACATTTTCTTTCTATTTGGACTCTTGGTGTTAGTTCCTCATTTTTTCTCTCCCTAACCCACTCTCCATCCCTCATGAACCCTTGATAATTTATAATTTTGCTCTTATCTGTACCCTGTGTACATGCTCTGGTTTGGCCTAATTTTTAAGATAGAATTAAGATCATGAGAGTGATGGGGAGGAAGCATTGAAGAACTAGAGGAAAGTTTCAGTGCTATACAGAACACTGACTGGCTCATCATCTCCCAGCAGCCCTTCTGTAAGAGGATGTCCAGTTGCCTACAGATGGGCTTTGAATCTCCACTCAGTACTCCTCTTTATTCATAATGACATGATTTTTTTGTTCTGGATCTTTGATGCCTGATACTGGATACTATCAATACCTCATGATCACACAAGCTGGTGTGCTTGTTCTATGTGGACCTTGTTGCTTCTGGGCTAGATGACTGCTTAGTTATCTTCAAACCTTTAAGACCCAAGATGCTATATTTTTTGATAGGCATGTACCATCAGCTTTCTTCACCACATTTGCTTATTCACCCACTTTGTCTTCAGCGATTATGTGGGGAAGGTGAGCATCATGGAATATCAGGTTAATAAAACAAAGTGTTCTTGCATTGAGGGAATAATTGAGTAGAGGCCCAATGTCCATCTGCTACCTTAACTTTAAACCTATAAATATATGTACATAGTTCTATTTTGCCATTGTCATATGTACCTGCCTGTATTTAGACCTCTATAAATACCCTTTGTCTCCTAGTTATGTCCTCTATTTCCTTTTACTTTCAGTTGCTTCATTGTAGGAAGCCTTTTTTGTACATATTGTTACCTCTGCAGGTCTCTCTACACAAGATCGTCTGGACAAAGAGTCTGGAGGTGAAAAATGACAAGACTGATGGTTCCAGGGTAGGGGACATGAAAGAGGGAGAGGGGGGGAAAGGTGGTAATGTCGACCAGCCCAGGAAAAAGGGAATAACAATTGATACAAAATCAATCACAAGGTGGATGAGAGAAGGCTGATAGGGATTGATTAAGATTAATGTAACAGAGAGAAGATACTGAAACCCAAATGGAGATTGAGCATGATAGTGGGACAAGAGGGAAGCAAATGGAAATAGGGGAAGAAACTGGGGATAATGGACATTTAGAGAGATTCAAATACAGGTATATATCTAGGTGCATATATTTATAAGTGATGATGGGGAAATAGATTAACGTGCATACTTATGGGGTTAGTAGTAGGACAACAGATGGGAATTGGACTCCCACTCAAGTACTTCCTTGGTGCAAGAACACTTTGTTCTATTAAATTGACATTCCAAGATGCTCACTTTTCTGACACGATCACGGAAGACAAATGTGTGCAAAAGCAAAGGTGGTGAAGATAGCTGATGATGCCCGGCTATCAAAAGATGGAGCATCTGGGGTCATAAAGGCTTGAAAGTAAACAAGTAACCATCTAGCTCAGAAGCAACGAAGCCCACATGGAAGAAGCGCACCAGCTTGTGGGATCATGAGGTGTCAAAGGGATTAGATATCAGGCTTCAAGAACTAAAAATCATAACACTGCATGTTCACTTTCCTGATATGATCACTGAGAACAAATGTGCGCAAAAGCTGATGTGGTGAAGAAAGCTGATAGTGCCCGGCTACCAAAAGATATAGCATCTGGGTTCTTAAAGGCTTGAGTAAACAAGCGGCCATTCAGTTTTTACTTTCCTCTTGTCCCATTAGCATTGGTGTGGTTGTGTTCAACAGGGTATAATCTTGACCCTGTTTCTTCATCCTGGCCCCGATAGGCCATGGGTCAGTGAGGGTAACCACATTTCATAGTGGGGCTGGCCGTATAGTCCTCTTTGTGCATTAGCTGTTCTGAGTGAGAATATCGTTCTGAAGGCTCGGGGGGCCAGGATGTATGTCATTCTCTCTTCCTCCGTTTTCATTTGTTCTCATGTGCTCTGGTCAGGCATATCTCACTCCCCAAGCTTCAGCTTCAGTTCTGGCCTCCAAGGCAAATTCCTCTGGTTGAGAGGTGGCTGTCCCTATAGTTGGAGTTGGGGTTGTTTTCTCAGGTCCCTCCACTGGTTGTCCACTCCATGCTGTCATGCTGCATTCAGATCCTGGGTCTCCGGGTTTAAGTTTGGTCCCTCTTTCTCTGTGGAGATATAGATAATACGCCCCCCTTTTATGGTTTGGTGCCCCCTTCCAGTTCTATACATCGCCATCTGCCCCCCTCACACCTCCTCCCTAGTTGGCTACCATATGTAGCCCTAGATTTGATCTGGTTCCTGCCATATTACCTGGGCCTTCTCCCAGGATTTTCTCTATATAGTAGATTTTTCCCAATGCCCCTTTCTAATTTTAAAATTATTATTTTATGCTTACCTCAGTGTACCACAGTTTTTTAATCCATTGATCTGTTGATGGAAATTTGCATTGTTTCCGCTCCTTGCAATTGTGAACTGTGCTACAATGAACACGGGGGCACACATGTCTTGCCGTGGTTTGTTTCTTGCCTCTTCTGGGTATGTGCCTTATAGGGGGACTGCTGGGTCATATGGTAGCTCAATTTTGGTTTTATATATCCCCAAATCAATTTCCATAGTTGCTATACATACATACAGATCCACCAGCAGTAGACAAGAGTTCCTATCTCTCCACATCCCCCCAACACTTATGCTTTCTGATTTTTTGAACTAGGCTATTTTTGAGGGTGTTGGGTGGTAACTCATAGTTTTTTTAATTTGCATTTTTATGGCTAACCATCAGGTACATTTTATCATATATTTATTGACCATTCAAATTTTTGCCCTTGTGAAACTTCTATTGCCCCCCATGGAGACTTATTTTTGCCTGGTCCATTAGAGCCTGGGACTAAATATTTCCATGTGTCTTGATTTTCATCATTTTTCTTTCCTCTAGATGGGGAGAGATGAATAGTTACACCTTAGATATTTGATCAACAATTTTTAAGACCACAGCCCCTATTCACCAAAGTAGTAGGTAAAATAATGTCTTTGAAAATTGTTATTCCAATTAACTTTGTTATCGTCTCAGCTAATGGTCTGAACTCTCAAGTCGAGCAACTCATATCTTCAATGTATCTGGCTGTATCTAAGAAATTTCCAAAATGTTGCCCTCTGATTTTGCTACCACATTCATGTATATATTTGTAGCCAAGGTAACACACATATACAAATAGGCTCTGTCAAATCTATGTCCATGGGTATACCCCCACCTGTCCAAGAAGAAACATGGATCACCACTATTATAGGATTGTATACATAGCAATAACAGCATTTGCCTGTTGCCTATAACTCTTGCAGACATCTGTTTTATTGCCCACATTTTTTGTCAATTTCCCCCTTTGTAGCTCACCTTTCCTGTGCCCCAAATCAACACTTACCATATTTGTTGGACCATAAGATGCACTTTTTTTCCACCCTGATGTGGTGGAAAGTGAGGATGTGTCTTGTGGGCTGAAGGTGTGGTACCTCCAGCACATTTGTTTATGAACCCATGCACCCAATTACTGTCCGCTGTTGTTTGCATGCTGTGGATTGCTGTGTGTTTGGGGGATGTCCCATCTCCTGGAGTCTCCATGTTAGTCAGGTCACGAATGGGCAGAGCACACACCTACCTTCATTTGTAAAAGAAAGTGATGATGATTCTTAGCACCACTGTTCAGTCTACGCTGTCAAGTATTGCCATATTTTGCTTTATTTAATAGACATTTTAGTATACTAGTACTATTCAGTTCAGAATATTTTTTCTTATTTTCCTGCTCTAAAAACTAGGGGCATCAGGATCAGATTGCAACCAGACTGACCCCACCACATCGAGGCAGAACAGTGCCCACAGCAGAGCAGCGGGAGGAGCAGAACATGGTGGTCCTGAAGGAGTGTCAAGGTACACTTTGTATATACACAAGGATATACAGGGCATGACACCCCAACAGACTCAACCAGAGGACACTTTTAGAGGTCAACAAACAGACTTTGAACTATTCACAGGTTTTTCTTTTTAATATTATTTTTCTTTTTTTAGTTACTTATATATTTTTTTCTGAAAATTGCTTTTTTTGTTGTCATTGACTTTTTGTTTTCTGTTGTTGCTTCATCTTGATATGTCTTGTTTTTATGTTCATATTATTATCTCTGCAGGTCTATCTAGAGAAGATAGGCTGAATGAACAGTCTGGAGGAGAAAAGAATGGGACTAGGGGTTCTGGGAAGACATGGGAGAGGGGGAGGTTGGGGAAAGGAGGTGGTGTTGACTAACCCAGGGAAAAGGGGACAACAAGAGTTTCAAAATCAGTGGCAAAAAGGACGTGAGAGGCCTGGTAAGGATTTATCAAGGATAATGTCACTGAGAGAAATTACTGAAACCCAAATGAAGGCTGAGAATAATAGTGGAACAAGAGGAAAATAAAAGGAAACAGAGGAAAGAAATAGGAGGCAAAGGGCATTTATAGAGGTCTAAATACAGGCATATGCATATGAAAATATATTTATATATGACAATGGGAAAATAAGTCTACATACATATATTTATAGGGTTAGGATTAAGGCAGCAGTTTGACATTGGGCCTGCACTCAAGTACTTCCTTAATGCAAGAACACTTTGTTCCATTAAATTGGCATTCCATGATGCTCACCTTCCTGACACAATCGCTGAAGACAAATACATGCATAAGCAAAAGTGGTGAAGAAAGCTGATGGTGTCCAGCAATCAAAAGATATAGTGTCAGGGGGTTTTAGAGGTTTGAAGGTAAATAAGCAGCTATCTAGCTCAGAAGCAATAAAGCCAACAAGGACGAAGCACACGAGCCTATGTGACCACAAGGGGTCCAAGGGACCAGTTATCAGGCACCATAGAACTAAAAATCATATCATGTGCGCACCTTCCTGATATGATTTCTGAAGACAAAAGTGTGCATAAGCAACTGTGATGAAGAAAGCTGATGGTGCCTGGCTATCAAAAGATAAGAGTACATGGGGTCTTAAAGGCTTGAAGGTAAACAAACAGCCATCTACCTCAGAAGCACCAAAATCCACATGGAGGAAGCACACCATCCTGTGTGATCACGCACTGCCAAAGTGATCAAGTATCAGGTATCAAAGAAGTAAAAATTATATCATCGCAAATGAGGAGAAGTAAAGATTAGGAACCCAAAACCCATCTGTAGGTAACAAGACATCTTACAGAAGGGTCACTGGGAGGAGATAAACCCGTCAGGGTGTAGTGTAGCAATGATGAAAATATAACTTTCCCCTAGTTCTTCTGCCTTCTCCTCCTCAATATCACGTTCCCAATTCTACTGTACAAATTTGGCTAGACCAGAGAATGTACACTGGTACAAATAGGAACTGGAAACATAGGAAATCCAGGACAGATGATCCCTTCAGGATCAGTGATGAGAGTGATGATACTGGGAGGGTGGAGGGAGGGTAGGGTTGAAAGGGGGAACGGATTATAAGGTTCTACATATAACCTCCTCCCTGGGGAATGGACAACAGGGAAGTGAGTGAAGGGAGACATGAGACAGTGTAAGATATGACAAAATAGTAATAATAATTTATAAATTATCAAGAGTTCATGAGGGAGTGCGGAGTGGGGAGGAAGGGGAAAAATAAGGAGCTGATACCAAGGACTCAAGTAGAAAGCAAATGCTTTGAGAATGATGAGGGGAATGAATGTATATATGTGTTTGACATACAATGGATGCATGCATTGAATGTGATGAGGTGTATGAGCCCCCAATAAAATGGCTAAAAAGAAAAAGAAAAAAACTGGGTGCATCTTATGGTCAGGTGCATCTTATGGTCTGAAAAATATGATATATCAAACAGAAATGACTAAATGATGATGAGTTTGGCTCTGATTATTCTCTCATCAATGACTTTCTCTTTCTCTCCCTCCTCTCACTCCTAGTAATTATCAAAGAAATAATTTATTATTATGAAAATATTTCCTTGATTTTTAAAATATAAATTATACAATACTTATTCTTCACTGATTGACAGTTTTCATTCAAGTGTATCCACCTTATGAGGTGTTTAACATATTATTTGTTATTTAATGTGAAATACTTCATTGTATTAAGATGTACCCCCCAAATGCCAATTTTTTTTGTCAAAATCATGTATTTAAATTCTTTTACAAAACAACCTTATCACTTTCAAGGTACTCTCCATTATGCTTAATTCATTTGTCAAATCTATGATTCTATTCTTAAAAACATTTTTCAAGCTCATCTGCTTGGATGGCTGACAGAACCGCTTTTTTTTTCTTCACCTCTTTTGCATCATCAAAATGCCATCCTTTCTTATTCCTCTTCATTTAAAAAACAAAAAAAAGTAGTTGCTCAGAGTGAGGTCAGGTGAATCAGGTGGATGGGGCAAGAGAGGCATGCTGTTTTTCCCCAAAAATTGGCACGCTAAGATAGCTGCATCAACAATCAACAGTTGGATTGTTGTGATGGAAAAACTAGTCTACTCCTCCCCACCACCACTAATCAGGCCTGCCACAAATCAGGCTTTTATTGTCACACACTGTTATACAATCTTTTCAGAAGCTCTATATAGAAAACTTGAGGAACAATCTGACCTGGTGGAGCATATTCCAAATGCACTATGAGCCAATATTTTTCTCCTTTCTGAAAGATGATAGAGGTCCAGAACAAGGATTTTCATCAATTGACATTTCACCTTTTCTGAAATGAGAAAACCACTATACACTTGAATTTTCCCCATAGCACTGTCCTTGAAAATTATGTTCAACATGACCAGAGTTTCTTCAGCATTTCTCCACAGCATGAAACAAAATTTCACAGACACACACTGTTTTCTTAAATTGGCCATCATAAAAAAATGAGGTTTGAGTGAAACTGGTTTTATAAAACACTGTGACCAGAGGTAACTTTCTCAGGCAGTGCCACTGGGGACCCTAAGTCAGATAGAGTTGCTAAATGCTCCACTGCTGGGAAAAATGCATATTATGAAAGCTCCACCCTGTGGAGTTTCTCTATTTGGGGGGGTGACTTGTAGGGGGGTGGGGGGCCTACACCTTTGTATGTATGTACCAAAGTTTTGAAATTCCTCTCTTGTTGGGCATTTAGGTGATTTCTCACTTTTTGCTATTCTCCAATAGTGTAGCAATGAACATGAGTGTGCCTTTCTTACTTATCTTTGGGAGATATATGCCAAGTAGAAGAATTTCTGGATCACATGGAATTTCTAGGTCAAACTTAAAAAATATAATAATGTTATTGAAATATAACCCATATCATATGATTTAGTCAAATTAAGGAGAATTGTGCAATCTTCAACACAATTTCAGAAATTTTCTTCTTTCTCATACTTATTGGACTTAGTTTCCCATTTCCTCTTGATCTCTCCTGCCATACACCCGGGTAATTATTGATCCAGTTAATATCTCTATGTATTTACCTATCCTGGATTTCATATAGAGAAAATCATATAAAAAAGAAACAAAAAATCACAAAACAAAACAGAGAAAAGCTTCAATCAAAAAGAAGGTATTATAAAAAGAAACAATGTTAAATGGATCAAAAAAGAGATTAAATGATAAGCTTTGCATTTTAACCAAACTACAGCTGCCACAATCAGCTTTGCAGTATTCTTTGTCTGATAGCTAGATTATTCTGGTCTATGGCAGAAGAGATTCATCAGAGGTTTGATCCAATTGGTGCCTGTGAAAATGGATTTGGGCCTTTCCCTGTCATTCATTATTCCCAACTTTTTACCATGTCGCCTTGCATATTGATTACACTATTTTAAAGTGACACCAGCAGTGAATAAGACTTCTAATGTCTCCACACCATCAAAATAACTGTCATTAAAAGATTTCTTTTTAAACTTTCTATTGACACTGGCCCCCACTTATCTGGCAGGTTGTCACAGTTTGGTGTCATCTGTGGTGCTGTGCTACTGGCATTTCAAATACCAGCAGGGTCACCCAAAGTAAACAGGTTTCTGCGGAGCTTCCAGATAAGAACAGACCACAAAGAAAGAACAAGCTGTCTGACAATGTCAGAAGAATTATCCATGGAAAATCCTATGGATAGCAATAAAGCATTTTGACATACTGAGAATCTAATGAATAGTAGCAGAATATTGTCAGAAAAAGAGTCCTTCAAGTATGAAGGCCCTCAAAGAATGATTGAGGAAGCCCTGTCTTTTCAAGGTAGAATCAGCAGTAATGACTTGGATAGAGTAAAGCCTGAAAGGGCACAGCCTACACGACCCTCGATGGCTGATAAAGCTTGACTCAAAACAAGAAGAAACAGGGCTGAGCCCCAGTGGCATAGTGGTTGTGCACAGGACTGAGGCCTACTGGGATGGAGGTTCAATTTCAGCAGCAGTTCCACAGGCGCAAAGGCTGGGCCTCCTACTCCCACCACCAGAGGGCAGTGATGGCCAAAACCAAACCACCACCACCCAAAAAAAAAAAAAAAAAAAAGAAGAAACAACTGCAGCATCAATCAATTAATGAATGAAACTTGGAATAAGGGAAGTGTAAGTTCAAAAATGTAATGAAAGTCATTAAGGTCATTAGCCAAACCATTCTTGAGTTCAAATGAACTGGTATTGACCATTTTGAGAAAGAAAATATTATGGTTTACTATGCCAGAAAAATATTGTTCATCATCAAAAAGGACTCTTCAAGATTTATTTTGGGGCTGAGCCCCGGTGGCATAGTGGTTGTGCACGGGATTGCAGCCCACAGGGTTGGCGGTTCAAATCCAGCAGCACCCTCTTACTACCACCAGGGCAGAGTGATGCCCACAAAAAACAAACAAACAAACAAAAAGATTTATTTTGAAGTACAATGCTGTGATAAAATAATATCTATCTGTATATTTTGACAATCTAGTCAATGCAATTGTTGTTCAAATTTATGCACCAAGCAATAAAACTACTGGTGCAAAAACTGAAATTTTTACTAGTATCTTCAGTCCAAAATTGATCAAAGAAAAATATATAATTGAGATACATTGATAATTAACAGCAATTTGAGTGTGTGTTGGTTGAGGTAAACTAAGGAAACCAATCCACAGAAGTTTATATATATTTATATTTATATGTTTTATATAAAGAGTAAGTGTACATCAAGAAAGCATACCAACCTAGGGCTGTCCAAGTCCAAAAGTCCAACGTTAGACCTTATGTCCAAAACTAATCTACCAAGTCCTCCACAGTGTCACAAAACACATGAAATGATGCCAAATGCAGGAGGCTAGCCAAATCAGTGAGCGTGTAAGCATCTCAGTGCTGGCAGGGGTCTCCACACAGCTTCTCCAGCACACTGGGCTGTATTAGGATAGGTCCATGTGGCTTCTCCTCCGAGATGTCTTGCAGAAAGTGAGCCTTGCAGCTGAAGCAGGGAACTGACTATGACAGCTGCACCCTGGTCTGACCATCAGAGGGCAAGAAACCCAAGAACTAGAAAGACGAGGCTCACTGAGCCAATTATTTCTCTACCCTTCAATTAACCCCACATGTGTTTGTCAGCCAGGTTGGAACAATAAACCTTAACTATCTCAGAACGCAAAAGCTGTAAACCAAGAGGAACTGTAGTTGAAAAATATGGCCTTGGTGATAGAAAAGAAGCTTCAGGTCTCATGATAGAATTTTGCAGCACCAACATCTCCTGCATTGAAAATGCTTTCTTATTTCTTTAATTGGGAATGTGTATATATATATATATATGCATATGTATATATATACACACAGTCTCTATATATAGACTGGATTGTCTAAATATACAGACAGATATTATTCTATCATATATATATATATCATATCTAGAATTGTGTCATTGCTACCACTGTTTTGAGACGTTCTTCTTCCACATGGACTCTTTGGCATCATCTCCCTTTTCCCTCACCACAACTGCTGTAGCCCTACCACTCAAACCCTTATTTTATTTGCTATCCCAACAGGTTCATCGATCCTGGGTTTCACATATTGAAAATGGAGAAACACACAGCACAACTTCGAGAGGGTGACCCCTCAAATGACATGACATACCTCTGAGGTACACCCTAATATGAACAAGCAAAAACCAAAACAATACAAACCAAGAATATAAAACAGTTTAGAAGCCAGATCAGGTTCAGTCTGCATCATACGGGGGGGTCTACTGACAAAGTTTTAACTATTCAAATCAGAATTATGTCTTTTATTTTCTATACTCATCCCTCCAAGGCACTCTGTTTAGTGACCATTTTTCCTTCACTTCTTCGATTTTAGATAGGGGGGTTCTCTGGAGCTTGTTTCCTATTGCAGTTCCACAAATGAATTTTGGCCTCCCACTGTCATCCATTGACTTCTGCACAACAGATTCTCACAATTTAGTCTCTGCTACTCATCCCTCCTTTGACTTTGGATTGTATGGATTATAATCCATACAATCGGCGACTGCTGAGGGTGTGCTGCCATGTGAACTTAGTTGACATATACTTAAATGGTTGCTTGCTTGCAGACAAGCCTTTAAGATCCCAGAAGCAATTTTATCTCCTCACTGGGCACATCCAAATTCTTCACCACATTTTACTATAGCAACTTTATCTTCTGAGTTTCCCTCCTGAGGACAAGTACCAAGTAGGGCTGTGATGTAAGAACTAATTCTTCTTAAACTGCAGCTAGGATTTTGTGCAAGCCCAAAATGCTTTTCTGGATTTGTGCTTTTTTTCCCTTTCTTTCAGTTTGTTATTGTTTGGAAGTTAATAAATATGTCATATCAATCCATAGTTTGAAAATACCATTTTCAACAACACCAAAGGCCACTGTACATGTGAATTTTTCCAGATGAATTACATAGGAATCAAAATGACTATGTCGGTGCAAAGAAATGGTGGAGAAAGTTAATATCAGCAGCTGAGATCAGACAAGAGGCTAAATGTGGAACAATCAATATGCAAATTCAACTTAAAGCTGAAGAAAATTAAGACAAGTACATGAGAGCCAAAATATGACTTGAAGTTTTTCCCATCTGAATTTTATGAACATTAAAAAAACAGATTGAACACATTGAATATTATTGATAGAAAACTAAGTAAATGGAAGAAATAATAGACACAAAGATTTTGGACTGAATTTTTCAGAAAGCAGTTGAAGAAGACAAATTATAGCCAAAAAACAAAACATAATGTTGAGAACACGCGGGGGTCAAAAGAGAAACTTAAAGTCTATCTTTAGACGATGGGATATTCTCTCACAGAGACATTACTTCTTCACCATGAAGAAACAAGTCAGCCAAGACACATTAAAGCACCAATGTGTTAGTCTGGGTAAACTACACAAACAAATTCATAGACACGCATATGCCTATAAGGGTGTGGTTTATATACAAGAGGAATGGGACATTGAGAAAGCATCCCAACCCAGTCCACTTCAAAATCATAAGTCCAATATTAGCCCATATGCCTGATGTCTGTCTATAAAGCCACCTTTCAACTCACAAAGCCACAGGCCAGTGGGTGCAGAGTTCCGGTGCCAGCAGGGGTCTTCCCATTGCTCCTTGCTTCGAGGGTTCAGGGTCCATCAACAGCATCCAGTGGTAGTAGAAGCAACTCAGCGCTGGCAGGGGTCTCCATATGGCTTCTCCAGCTTCAGAGGTCTGGTTCCATCAGGGTAATGCTGTCTGGCTTCTCCTCCAGCTCCTCCAGCTCTTCGGACGCTACCATCTTGTCTTGTCCATAGTTCGTTTTCTCTGAGACTAATTCCCAACAACTGGGGAGATAGCTTCTCATCTCCATGAGGGAAATATCATGAGATTTCCCAGAAGTCTCAGGAGAAAGCCATGCCCACACGGAGGCCTCATTGGCTACTCAATGGCTATCTCCAGATTAACAGGCTAGACTCCACCCATACATCTCAATAATGAAACTAACTTAAGCACATGACTGCCACAATCAATGAAGCATATACTATTCCTCTGGTTCCTGCAGACTTCCTCACCCCCCACTATCACGACCCCAGTTCTGAACAAGGGCATGTGCATAGGTATAGATAAGAGATAAGAGCTCATGACACATGAAATTCGGGAACAGGAATGGGAGCATTGATACCAGAAGGGTAGGGAAAAGGTGGAGAGAGGATGGCAGTTGGGAGTGGGGAACAATTGCAATGATCCACTCTTTACTACAACACACACACACACTCCAGGTGGATGAACAACAAAAATCATGGGGAAGGAAGCCACTAGAATGCAATGGGGATACAGGAGGAGGGGGGCGAGGAAAAGGGAGACAATATCAAGGATGTAGAATAAGAATGTCTGGGCTGAGCCCGGTGGCATAGTGGTTGTGCGGGACTGCGGCCCACAGGGTTGGCAGTTCAAATCCAGCAGCAGGTCTCCAGGAGCAAGGTTGGGCTTCCTACTCCCACCAGGGCAGTGATGCTCCTCTCCCCCCCCCCAAAAAAAGAAGAAGAATATCTGGAATCTGATTGTATTAGCAATTGCAAAATTCTACTTGTGATTGAAATATGGAGTGATATGTTATAATATTAAATCCAAAATAATACACTAAAAAAACCCGTAACCAAATTAGACTTTATTAAAAAGAAGGGTATGTGGAACAAAAGATATGGATACTGAGGTCAGAAGGATCTTGAATAAAAGCAGTGAATGTCAGAAAAATGCTTATTTGTGTTTTACTACCTATACTAAAGTATTTGTGAGAATGATCACAAACTATGAATAGCCTTAAAAGGAAGGGAAATTCCAGAATACTAAATTGTACTCATGTATAACCTATATATATATCAAGATTTAGTGGTGTGAACAGAACAAGGAATACCCCACAGTTAAAATCAGGAAAGGTGTGTGTTAGGGTTCTTAACATCATGCTTATTGAATCTGTGTGCTGAGCAAATAAATAGAAAATCTATATTTTTAAAGAAGAATGCAGCAAACTGATAGAAGCAGTCTTTTTAGCCTCCTTCAATATGTTTGCTAACAGTGAGAATGACTTGAGGTATCTGCTGATGAGGATCAAGGACTTTAGTCTCTAAAATCAATTAAACAAATTGGCATTCCATGATGTGCAGCTCCCTGACACGATCACAGAAAACAAATATGTGCATAAGCAAATGTGGTGAAGAAAGCTGATGGTGGCTGGCTATCAAAATATGTAGCGTCTGGGATCTTAAAGGCTTGAAAATATACAAGTGGCCATCCAGCTCAGAAGCAACAAAGCCCACATGGAAAAAGTATACCAGCTTATGGGACCAAGAGATACCAAAGGGATCAATTTTCAAGTTTCAAGAACTAATAATAATAATCATAACATTATATGCTCACTGGGCTGAGCCCCAGTGGCATAGTGGTTGTGCGCGGGACTGCGGCCCACTGGGATGGAGGTTCAATTCCAGCTCCACAGGAGAAAAGACTGGGCCTCCTACTCCCACCACCAGAATGCAGTGATGCCTAAAAAACTAAAAATAATAATAATTAAAAAAACTATATGCTCACTTTCCTGATATGATCGCTGACAACAAATATGTGCATAAGCAAATGTGGTGAAGAAAGCTGATGGCACCTGGCTATCAAAAGATGTGCGTCTGTGGTTTTAAAGACTTGAAGGTGAATAAGTGGCCATCTAGCAAAGAAGCAAACCCACATAGAAGAAGCACAACAGTCTGTATGACCACCAGGTGTCAAAGGGATCCGGTATCAAGCATCAAAGACCTAAAAAATATATCATTATAAATGAGGGGGAGTTCAGATTGGGGGCCCAAAGTTCATCAATAAATGAAGAGACATCCTCTTGCAGAGGGGTTGTAGCAAGGAGATGAGCCAGTCTAGGTGCAGTGTACTAGCAATGAAATGTTCTCAAATGCTTCCTCCCACCGCCTATCATTATCCCAATTCTGCCAGACAGATTTGGCTAGACCAGAGGATGCACATTGAAGTCGAAAACATGGAAATTTAGGATAGATAATTCCTTGAGACTAGTGGGGAGTGGTGACACTGGGAGGATGGAGGGAGGGTGGAGTAGAAAGGAGGAACAAATTTCTGGGATCAACATGTGACCTCCTCTCTGGGGTGTGGACAATGGGGGGGGGGGCGGGTGAGTGAAGTGACACATTAGACAATGTAAGATATGAAGAGGTAATAACAATTTGTAAATTATTGGAAGTTCATGGGGGAGGAGAAGGGAGAAGGGGAAATATGGGGAGTTGGAATTTAAAAAATAAAGAATTAGAGGAAAGAGGGGAAGAGGGGAAGAGGCCCTTATGCTGGAGGGGTTCAAGTAGATAATGTAGATGAATGTGGCAACATGTGTACAAATGTGCTTAATACGAATGATGTTGTAAGAGCCCCCAATAAAATCTATATTTAAAAAAAAATCAATTAAACTTCACATGAAGAGAACAAATGTCCTTAAAACTAGCCCAACAGATAGCATCCTGAAATATGGAGAAAAAATTGTTGTCTTTTTACTTTTGGAGGGTATTCAAGATGGGGGTCCAGGTAGAATCACCCACGTGGTGCTCCTGTTGCTAGAGCAGAAAATTAAGAGAATTGGGAATGTGCATACAAACCCAACCACAGCGTAAAACACCTAACAACATAGAGCAACACATGAGCAGAGCGGGCTACAGGGCCGGCCCCAATCAGAGTTAAACTGACGCCTCTCCTTAGAGAGTACCACTATGTACTACAGAGAACAACACTAAAGCTACACGTTGGGGAGAGGGACTGGCCTATCTTTCCCACACAGGAGAAAACCAAGAAGAATAAAGATTAAGATTCTAGACCAGTGGTTCTCAACCTTTCTAATGTCATGACCCTTTAATGCAGTTCCTCATGTTGTGGTAACCTCAACCATAAAATCATTTTCATTGCTATATCATAACTGCAATTTTTCCACTGTTAGGAATCCTAATGAATATCTGATATGCAGGATGTATTTTCATTGTTACAAAATGAACATAACACAGAATGATTAATCACAAAACAACATGCAATTACATATTGTGAAATACTTATTTCTAACTACAAATAAATGAAATTTTGTCTTGAAGCATGGTGTTGCATGGGTAACTAACTGTCTCCATGCTGGGTACTCCTATGTGGGCGTATCTTTATGCAGACCCACCTGGAGACAGATAGAGGAGCGGAGTCTCAGTTCTTAAGACCATTGGGAAATATGTGTTTTCTGATAGTCTTAGGTGACTCCTTTGAAAAGGTCCTTTGAACCCTAACGGGGTCACGATTCACAAGTTGAGAACTGCTGTTCTAGACCCCCATATTGGCACACCAAGCACTAAGGACAATGTCCCTATGCAGAGCTGCTATGGCACAGAGAAGACTGTAATGTAGACAACAGCCCAAGACATAGTGTTCCCTTGCTGGAGAATACCAAGACAGAGAACAATACTGGGGACAGAGGACACAGAGTAGGGAGCGAATCCAGTCTAAATACCCCTGTGTTAGTCTAGGTACATTAAAGAACCAAATCCACAGAAACTCTTTTTTTTTTTTTTAGGCATCACTGCCCTCAGGTGGTGGGAGTAGGAGGCCCAGCTTTTGCTCCTGGGAGCTGGAATTGAACCTCCATCCCAGTGGGCCGCAGTCCCGCGCACAACCACTATGCCACCGGGGCTCAGCCAAAACTCATATTTTAAGAGAGACTTTTATATAAATGGTCAGTGCACATCAAGAAAACATCCCAACCCGCTTCTGCCTGAGCCCACAAGTTCAAAAACATAGTCTCAAAACAATCTACAAAGTCCTCCTTCATCTCACACAATGACACCAACTACAGGAGGAAAGCTGAATCAGTGAGTGTGTCAGCATCTCAGCATTGCCAAGGGTGTCCACATGGTTGTTCCAGCACCCAGGGCTGCACAGGATTACGTCCATGTGGCTTCTCCTCAGGAATGTCTTGCAGGAAGTTAGCCTTGCCAGCGGCACCAGGGAACTGGCTCAGGTATGTGTCCCATGAGCTGACTATCACAAAGTTAAGAGACCCAAGAATTAGAAAGGCGAGGCTCACCAAACTATATATATTTCTAACTTTCAATTAAGTCAACGTATATTTATTGGACAGATTGGCACAATAAACATTAACTATCTCAACTCCACAGCTGGGCAAACCAAGAAGAGAACATAACAGATAAGCAATGGGAACAAAGCAAAACCATAAAGCCCCTGAGGAGCCCCCAAAATTGATGTTAGGCTAGGAGGGGCAGTTCCTGAAAACCCCCAGAACCAGTAGGGAGATACTCATAAAGGCCAGAGGTCAGATCTGGAATGATCTATGCTTTTCTGGGTTTTTTTTTTTTTTTTGCTTGTTTTGGGTTTTTTGGGAGGATTTTTGCTAGTTAGTATATTTTTCTATATTTTTTCTATTTTTATTCCATTTTTTATTCCCTTTTTGTATTGTCTACATTATTGTTGGTTTTCCTACCTATATAGGATAGGCATGGGAAACAAGCCCAAGAAGAAAGCAACAGGACCAAAGATTCCTGAGGGATTTAGGAGGAGGAGAGGTGGGGGAAGGAAGCAGTAAGCAAACAGCTCCATAGAATGGGGAATAAATCGGGAATTCAAATCAACAACGAGGAGGACCTAGAGATCCCATGGGTGTTGGAGCAACAGCAATCTGGCTGAGAGGAATAAATTACAAAGAGGTAGAAGAATAGAGAATGTGAAGATTGGAAAAGAGGAAGGTAAAGAGAAACAGGAAAGGTCTAGGAAGCAAAATTATGCATAGAGGTATAAACATAGGTGTGTACTTATGTAAAAAATTAATTCAGAAAATAGAGATATTGATCAATGTACATATGTTTATATGGCAATATATTGATGAAGTGGATGGACTTTGGGGCTCGAGTAATCCCACCCTCAATGCAAGAACACTTTGTTCTAACAATCTGGCATTCTGTGATGCTCACCTCCTGGCATGACCACTGAAGACAAAATGGGTGTACACTGGGATTAGGCTAACAGGTATCAAAAGATCCAAAACAAACAACTATATTGATGCAAACAAAAGAGGGAGTTTGGAGAGGAGACCCAAATCTCATCTGTCGATAATTGGATATCCTTCCTCCCCCAACAGAAGTGGTATAAGGAAGGGATGTTTCAACCAAGGTATAGTGTAGCACCAATGAATCACACATCATTCCTCTAGTTCCTGAATGCTTTCTCCCCCAAAACTACCAATGACTCGATTCTAACTTACAAATCTGACTAGAACACAGATCACTATTGTTACAGATAAGAAGTCCACACAGGTAATTCAGAAAAACATAAACCCCCGCAGGAACAATAACAGGAGCAGCAATATCATGATGGTAGGGGGTTGGGGGTGGGGTGGAAAATGAGAACTCATCACAAGATTGAATGTATGGCCTCCCCTGCCTCCACCAAATGGGATGAATAAGGAAACATGAGTGAATGGAGACAAAGGGCAGTGTAAGATATGAAATAACAATGTATAATTGATCAATAATATAGGAGAGTAGGAGAGTGTGGGAGGGAGGAAGAAGAGGAATTATATCAAGGCCGCAAACAGAAAATGTCTTGGAAATTACAATGGCAACATATACAAGTTTGCTTGATACAATTGATATATGGAATGTTATAAGAGCTCCCAATAAAATGATGGAATACAAAACATAAACAAATATGAAGAAGAAAAGTGATGGTGCCTGGCTATCAAATGATTCAAGCTTGAGAAGTCACAAGCCCACATGGATAAGTACACCAGTCTGTGAGACCATGAGGTGTTAATGGGATCAGGTAACAAGCATCAGAAGACTCAAAACAACAAGTAAACAAACAAACAAACAAAACAAACGTATTGGTGAGGATGAGGGGAATTGGAACAGAGACCCAAAACCCATCTTTAGATAATGGGACATCCCCTCAGAAAAGGGCCACAAGGAAGGGATGAGTCAGCCAGGACAAAGTATAGCACTGATGAAACACACACTATTCCTCTGATTCCTGAAGACTTCCTTATCCCCCACTTTCTTGACCCCCATCCTGCATTTCATTTCAGACTAGGCCAGAACATGTGCACAGGTACAGATTAGAGCACAGGACACATGGAATCCATGTCAGATAAACCCCTCAGGAAAAGAAATAGAAGTAGCAATACCAGGAGAGTAGGGTGTAGGTGGGGGAAAGAGGGAGGAAGAAACTGCAGGGGAAGGAAGACAGTGGTCAGTGTAAGATATGAAATTAATAATAATTCATAATTTATCAAGGATTCATAGGGTGGAGAGAGAGGATAAAAAGCAAAGCTGATACCAAGAACTCAAATAAAATACAAATGTTTAGAAAACAACGGTGGTGGCAACATATGTATATCATATGTATAGTAGCTGTAAGAACCCCCTATAAATGATCTTTAAAAATAAAAGATTGCTGTCATCAATGATTTTCATTTTGCTAGAATCCATGATCAGTGCTCATAGAAGCATCAGTCAAGTAATCAATCAACAAATTGCATTGGGTCAATCTGCTTCATAACACCTCTCAAAGTGTTGGAAAGAAAGGATATCACTTTGAGCACTATAGTGTGCCTCAAGCCATGTTATCTTCAATAGACTCCTAAACATATGACAGTTGTATATTGAATAAAAAGGAACAAAGAAAAATCCATGCATTACAATTATGGTGCTGGTAAAGGAAATTAAAAGTACTAAGGACTGCCAAAAGAACACACAAATGTGTCTTAGGAGAAATACTTTTTGCATGTTTCATATAAACAAAGAATGATAAGATTTCATCTAATATACTTTGGACATGTTATCAGGAGAGACCTGTCTTTGGGAAAAATGCATGATGCTGGTAAAGTAGTTGTTGTTGAGTTCCTGCCATAAAATTTGTTCTAATAGATAGTGACATTATGCACAACAGAACAAATCACCACCCAGTCTATATTAGCCTCAATATTGCTGCTAAGCTTGAGCCTCTTGTTGCAATCCTGGTGACAATCCATCTCCTTGAGGGGGCCTCCTCTTTTTCACTGCCCCTCCACTTTACCAAACATAATGCCCGTTACCAGGGACTGATCTAATCTGTCAGGAAAATATCGCTGACAGTCATTCAACAACTATTGCAGCAGTACATTAACAGGGACCTTCCAGAGGCTCAGGCCAAATTCAGAAGAGGATATGGAACAAGGATGTCATTGTTGATGACTGATGGACCTTGGCTGAAAGCATAGAATACTAGAAAAATAGTAACTTATAGTTTATTGCCTAGACCAAGGTACCTGATTTTGTGATAAAGTAGAGGGGCCATGAAAAAGGAGGATTGGACGCAGTGGCTACAGCAATGGACTCAAACATCAGAACAATTTTAAAGTTGTTGCAAGGCCAGGCAATGGTTTTTCCTACTGTACATAGTTACTGTGAATCAAAACCAACATGACAGTGCTTAAAAACAATAGCAAGTTTATTTATTTTGTATACTTCTGTGTGTGGGTTGATTCCAGTGTTCTAATATATTTTAATCTCAAGTTGTCTACTATTTTTTATTCTCTTCCCAAGGAACTCACCTTGTATTACTTATAAGGTTGATCTGGTTTTCATAAATTTGATTTTTTTGGTAATGTTTTCTTGAGTTCTCTAAAATTTCTTCTGTTTTCATTACTTTAGCCTTCAGCTCTTCAGATGTTCCTCTCAACTCTTAAAAGGTATCTAATTATTATTTGAATTCCTCATCAGGTAGTCCCAGCTCCTTTTTTCCTTCTTGCTTTGTAGATACTTCACTGTATTGATACTCTATCTTGTTTCTTCATGTGGATGGAAATCGTCCGGTGTCTCTGAAATATTGTGGTGGTGTTGCATTTGTATTTGTGGGCACAAAGGTTCTCTATAGTTAGATGACAAAGAAAAGGACAGCAATAACTACAAGAACAGAAGAAGGCAACAGCAAAAAGAAAGCAACTTTTGAACATTTAAAAGCAGGGGGAATGAAGCAAACAACAACAATAAAAGCTAATTTAATGACTAAAAAGAGAAAAGCAAAACTAGATAGGGAAAATTTAAATATGAAACAGAAAAAGGGATAGTAAAGAGAAAACATAAGAAGAAATTAAAAGAGGAAAGAAAAATAGAAAATGGGAAGCAGATTTCTAAAAAGGATAAAAACAGTAGGAAATAAGTGAAAACAAAGTAGAAAATGGGAACACAACATGGACAGGGTCCAGAGAGGGGAGAAAAGTGGAGGGGTGAGGGGAAGAGGACTCAAAGTTAAAAGTGTTAGACTGCCTGGCTGTTATCTGAAATCAGGGACCTGATCTGGTATCATTTCACACCATGTCAGATACTTGCTGGGGCTTGGGTATTTGTTTCCCCAAATAATTCATTGGGGCCTACAGGCAGTTGAATCTAAGAAGCTGGTTATGGAAGGGGTTCCTATTCACTCAGACTCCTCCTGAAGCTTAGTGTCACATGGTAGACACAGTGCATACCTCCCCTGCATCTATATGACACTGACAGACTGAGGGGAATTAGAACATTGAGAAAGGAAACAGGTAGCTAGGTACCAGGTAACAGCCTGGGCTGGGACTGTGTGATGTAGTACAGTGTCCTGACAGGCAGGCAAAGAACCTGTCATGGTAGAAGAGACAGAGAGTCTCTCCTGACTTGCAAAGCCCTGACTGTTAGGTACCCTTTAATAGTAATATCAAGTGGTTTGAATTAAATTATAATATTGATGTATGTGGTAATATGCTCTCATAACAGCTGACAGATCTTTCAATACTCTATTCTCCTCAGAAAAACACTATTTCTCTAATGGTACAAAACATCAAGGATGAAAAGATTAGCATATGAAACTCTATTTAAATTGGAGGTAGTAAAATATGCAAAAGAACATAGACACAGAGCAGTGGAGAGACATTTGGGGTCACCTCCAACTGAAAAAAAAATGCTAAGAGAATGGAGAAAACAGGAGGATCGGCTGCGAAAACTTGATAAAATTAAGTACAATTTTTATGGGCACACTGAAAAATGGCCACGGTTAGAAGTGGATATGAAAGAATGGATCACAGGTCACTGGAAAATGGGCTTCTCAGTTTCTACAAAAATGATCATCTGTGAAGCCGAAAGGCATTGCAGTAGAAAAAGGCATTAAGGACTTTCCTGGCTCACCAGCATGGTGCTGCAGATTTCTGAGGAGACGTGACCT